>PGWS01036477.1:0-148551 GCA_002896235.1 Cicer reticulatum
ATAAGTATAACCAAGAATCCAATAATGCACTCCAGGACCAAACACATTTGAAGTAAGACATCATTTTATAAGAGATCACTTTCAAAATGGAATCATTAAGCTTGAGTATGTTAACACTGCCGAACAGTTAGCTGACATCTTTCACAAAAGCTTTACCAAGAGAAAGCTTTCTATATATAAGGATGAAACTAGGGATCATTGATCCTAGTGAGGTATGATCATGGGATTTCTGGTGTTTGCAGTTGTTTCTTCAGTTAAATCGATTTGGTAAATGGTTTATGAAATCGATTTGGGAATCGATTGCTTTGACCCCAGAATTCAAAGTTCAGAAAATGTTTTTTAACTTGCCCGAGCGTCGATTGGGAAATCGACTAGTTCTTCTTGTAACGTTGAGACAATCGATTTGGACATCGATTAAGTAAAACTAGAATTCGATTTGGAAATCGATTTGAAATAAGACCGTTGTAACTAGCCGTTGTGAGTAATAATTACTAAATCGATTGACATTACCAGTAACGGTAACCTAATCGATTTGGGAATCGATTTACACGATTAAGGGTTTAATAGGAATAGTTCTCAATCGATTTCTGCACTGCATTTCTTCAGTTTTCACATATTTTCTCAATCTGCTTCATCCTTCTGTCTCTGCTATATTATCTCCAAGCTCTCTACACTCAATCTTCAAACTATCTACTTCAATCTACAAGTATGGCAAGAGTAAAACAAACCCATGCACGCACTCCTTCACCTTCATCATCTTCAAACAGTGAAACCCCTTCACCACCACCCACTCTAACAAAAAGAGTACCAATACCTACACACAAAATACTTGCCAAAGACAGAGGCAAGGCACCCGCTCCTATTCAAGAGAAGCCTAAAAAGCGAAAAAGAACCCCCAACGGAAAAACTCCATGGTTGATGCATGAAAGTAATTTCACAAAGAGGAAAAAGAAATCTGTTTCCTCACCCCATGCCAAGAAAAGTACATGCATCCAAGGAAAAAGATGCTGAACCTTCTATACCATCAGATTTTCTGAAGAGAAAAATTCATGAGGGTAGAACTCTGGATTTTGCATACTTTGATACTGACGGTTTTTACGTTTCAGATCATCTGCGTTTTCACGGACTTGAGAGTTTTCTATCTTCTACACTCGACAGTTATCCACGTTTGATAAGGGAATTTTATTCTACGTTTAAGCTGACAGAAGAAGGTTTTAAGGCTCAAGTCAAAGGTAAAAAGATTGCTATGTCATTTGATGACTTTTCTACCGTATCAAGATTGCCTTTTTACGAAAATCTATCGACGGCAGTTCTGAAGCTGATACGGCTGATGAAGGTTGGAAAGAGTCTGTTGACAGGCATGCTGCAGTAAAGGACCTGATGATTGATGGTTTTGTGGAAACCATTTCTTTACCAATCGGTCAAATGAAGGTCCAACATCGGATGTTGATGTACACGCTGACCAGAATGCTTGTACCTCGTTCAGGCAACCATGCAGTAGTTCAGAAACTGGACATACTACTGTTATGGGGCTTATCAAAGGAGCTCAGGATGAGCTAGACTGGATTGTGCTAAGCCACATGCTGGAAGCTTCACAGAGCAAGCTTATGTTGCCTTATCCACAGTTGATCACCAATATTCTTAAACATTTCAAGGTTTCGTTTAGTAATGAAGAATCTGCAAAGACCACTCTGGTATTTGGAGAATCAATTGTGAATCAAATGCAATTGAAAAGGTTACATGGTGTATGGATAAGACCTCAGCCTATTGTTGAACCAGCACAACCTCAGCCACAACCTCAGACTCAAACTGCTACTGCATCAGCCCCTCCTGATTTTGTTGCTAAGATAATGGAATTCATAGAAGCTCAGATGGCACACAACGCCAAGATGCTAGAATCACAATCCAGAATGGAAGCTAACTTAAGGACTCTCCAGGCATCCTTGAATTCGGTTGTTCAGGATGTGGATGCGATTCAAGCTCACTTGGGAATCAAGCTGTCATTTGAAGACATTGCAGATATCGGTCGTCAGCAGCAGCAGAGGACACTACACCCAACTCCCCTAGATCACCCCGAGACTCACGTTGAGGAGACACCTGCTGAGGGTAATACATCGGTCTCTGCCTCTCCCGTAGATAATAGTGAGGACCAGCCTAGATTAGATAGAGTTTAGGTCTGTGCTGTTTTGCTATGACTTGTTGTACTCATTTGATCTATATCTATAATGAAACTAAAACGTTTGATCTCTGAATTCATCTGTCTTAATCCTTCGATAATGCTCATTAATTGCTCTGATTTTCATTGTTCTTATATACAATGTCTTATGCTTTCAATCCCCATTGCTTGTGCTCTTTAACATAGGGGGAGGAAATTTTTTTTCTGCCTTTTTTGCCTTAACTGACAAAGGGGGAGAAAAATTATAACTTTGTTTGTTGCATTTACTACTTGTTTGTTATGTTAATATAATTGCATGTGTACTGATATGCTAAGATACTCTGATAATTACTCTGATACTTATGTTTCTATGATATGGTAATAGTACATATATGCTATGAAATATGAAATGCTCAACTCAAGTTAAAATTGCATGATTGTCACTTATGCAAAAAGGGGGAGATTGTTGGACTTTAGTCCTTTGAATCCTAATTTTGACATAATTAACAAACATACAATGTTCATACATAATATGATAAATCTAACATTTTAATTGAGCAAGATTTCAGGAACAACAATTCAATCCTACACACTTGATACAAATTGCTTGGAACACAAGAAATCAACAAAAGTTGATCATTGACTGAGATAATCGATTGGGAAATCAATTTCATAACAAGGGTGTAAGGAAACATAACTGTTTGTGATTGTATAATCGATTAGGCAATCGACTAGCACAATTAGAAATGAAAATGGCACAAGTCAGTGGCACCCTGTTTTACAGGCTAATCAGTTGGCAAATCGATTGTACACATCACAAAGTAAAACTGATTGAAACCAATCGACTGGCAAATCGATTGATCAAGTCACAGTGAGATTTCAATTTCTAGGGTAATCGATTGGCAAATCGATTGCTTAGATAATTTTTTTGAAAAATAACTTAACCTGTGACAAACACAATTGATTGGACAATCTATTGTGTGACTTTCAATCATGTTAAGTTTGGTTGCAATCGATTGGGAAATCGATTGAACTAAACATCAGGTAAGAACTTTTCAAGCAAATACAAACAAATCGATTGGCACTTCGATTAACATCAAAATAGCTAAGTCACTGTCTTGAACACAATCGATTGGCAAATCGATTAAAAGAACCTTTTTGAAATCACAGTGAACTTTGAGCTTATGGCCAAATCGATTCTGAGTATTTGTAAAACGATTATGAGACTTAATAAATCGATTACGTAATCGATTGGTGTGATTTTTACTTTGAACATAACACCTGCAATCGATTATGAAATCGATGCATATAAGTCTTAACATAATAACTGAAAAGAGTTTGTTTAAAGAATCGATTGATAAATCGATTGGCTTATATAGTTTCAAGATTCAAGAAAAACAAGACCCGCGATAATCGATTGGCAAATCGATTAGACCTGTTTTATAACTTTAATGAATCGATTGGCAAATCGATTTATTAGGTGTTTTTTCAAAAACTATATAAACTGTTTTCAATCATTCTCTCAAAAACAATCTAATAAACACTTTGAATATTCTTGATAATACTGAAGAACTCTCAACAACACATTGTTAACATTCTGATATTTCTTTTTCAGATCAAAGTCAAAAAGATTATCCTTAATCATGAGAGAGCTGAAAAAGTAATCTTGAGAGAAAAGACAATGTTCTCATAATCCATTCTTGAATAACTAGATTTGTGAGAAGACACATTGTTCAAGATTGAAGACTTCTTTTACTACGTCTTTTATTCTGTTTGAAATATATTACTTTGTAAACAAAACGACTGATAGAAATCCAGCTAGAAACTGGTGGCGATCTTCTTGGGTGAGAGGCCTCATCAAGAAGAAGTCGTACTTTGATTTTGTGTGAGTCTGCTGATTGACTACAAGGATCAAGGGGTGAGCAATAGGAAAGAGACTGTGAGAGATAGATAGGTTTCAGGGAAACTGGACAATCTGTAAACAATTCACAATTCTTTCTATTGGAGAAAAAGCTGAAATCCAGTTGGATTGTCAGGACTGGATGTAGGTTGTCTCGTTGACAACTGAACCAGGATAAATCTTGGTGCATTCTATCCTTTATCTTTTTACTTTTAATTGCTAATCGTGTATGCCGCATTATAATTCCGCTGTGTATGTATATATTGCTTTAATTTGATTAAAGACTGATATATTCTGATTATTTCGAGGTCATAATAATCAACAAGGTTGAAACAGTTACTGAAAGAACTTCAATTTGAAGAGGCCAACACAATGACACTAATATGTGATAATCAAGCTGCATTGCACATTGCCTCGAATCCTATTTTTCATGAGAGGACCAATAATTTTGAGATTGAATGTCATTTTGTTAGAGAAAGATCGAATCGGGTGACATCATCACTAGCTTTGTCAATACTAATGATCAGTTAGCATATGTTTTTACAAAGTCATTGCGAGGTCTTAGAATTAATTATATATGTAACAAGTTAGGTGCATTTGATTTATATGTTCCAGCTTGAGGGGAAAAGTTAAAAATATTAGATTAGATGGGCTGTAAGTATTCCGACCCATTAGTATTACTGGAAATTAGGGTTGTTTAATACTTTTTGTCTTTATAAAGAAATTTGGTTGTGTAGTTGAAACACACGGGTTAATATGTCTCTAAATACTCTTTATATTCAACATGGTATCTAGAGCCTATTGAGAGACAATCCTAATCGTCAACTACCCAGTGGACCCACTATCTCCGATGAATATTTTTTTCTTTCTTTTTCGGAAAACTGTGTTCTCAAGTCCGGTTTTCCATTCTCTGCCTTTGAAACGCTGATTTCTCAATCCTTGTCCATCTGCTCACGCTCTACCGTCGCTGTCGTAACTGCCGTCACTGTTTTTGACGGTTTTTCGATGAACGACCACTCAAACAGCGTCGTACACCCCAGATCGCCAAACCCTTCAGTCGCTTCATCATCAAAAACATCCACACGCACCGTCTGCCATCACGAGTGTGAGATCCACACGCCGCCTACAACCACCGCGCGTGACGGCGTGTCCGACAGTCGTTCACAGTGCAGATTCTTCCATAGCACTCGCCTCGGCCTCCTGCTTCCATATATGCCCCCATTATATATGTAACAGCTAGGTGCATTTGATTTATATGCTCTAGTTTGAGGGGAAGTGTTAAAATATTATATTAGAATGTAAAATAATTAGTTTAGATGAGCTGTAAGTATTCCGGCCTGTTAGTATTACTGTAAATTAGAGTTGTTTAATACTCTTTGTTTATATAAAGAATCCCGTTGTGTAGTTGAAACACACGGGTTATTCAATATGCATCTCAATACTCTTTATATTCAACAAGAATCAATTCTCTTTTTTATATTTATTAAATGTAATCCAATCTTTTGACACAATTTTTTTGAAATTTGGAAAAATATTGATGTTTTAGAGATTACAATTTGGATCTTGTCAATAGAGAATAATGTGCCGTCTAAAGGTTCTAGATATGCGATTTGGTGAATCATCTTTTCTGTGAGGGCCAGAGCTCTAGGAAACTGTTTATTAACTGCAATCAATGAAGGCATGAGTCGTAGGAAACTATTTGCCGAATGAATGAATTTTTGGAGCGCAACGATTTTTGCCAACGTTGAATCACAAAGAACAAACCATGGAAGCAATTTATGCAAGACTGCATTACCTAATGAGTGATATAATCGGTGACAATTTTGTGTATTTTCTCTAGCTGCTAAAAAAAAAAAAGACATGACTTAACCGGGAGCCAAATCTCTTTTCCGCCGTAAAAGAAAAACTTCAAACCCTTATAATTTGATCATCAAAATTAGGGGTGTACAAAATCCGATTTGTCCGACGAACCCTACCTGACCCATAAGCAACAGATTAGGTCTAACTCGGTTCAAAATAAAATGAGCCAATCTCTTTTCCGCCGTAAAAGAAAACTTCAAACCCTTATTGTAACGCCCCAAATTTTTTGATCCAAAAATTACTTAAAAATATTAGTTTTCTTTTAGAAATAACTATAATTTTTTTTTGAAGTAGTTCATCATGTAATAATTTAAAGATCGTCAGAAGATGACTTGATATTTTTTTTTTGTAAAAGAATGTAATGCAATTTACTAAAATATTATTTTATTCATTTATTTGCAAAATTAATATATCCAGATATTAGATCAATATTCACTTATGCTCCAAAATAAAAATAAAGTCTCTTTAATTGAAATTCAAAAATAAGCAAGGTTGACTAAAAATTAATTACATTCAATTATTTACCAGCAAATGAAATCTCACTTCCGCATTTCTATTAAAAGTCAATAATGAAAAGTAAAAATAACTTTACAATGTACGACAAAATTTTTAGTAATACAAAATATTATTTTTAAAGTAAAGGTCTCATTTCCCACGCGCTGCACCAATCAAATATCATTCATACGACTTTTGATATCATTAGTACCTAAATATTGGTGTAAGGGGTCAGTTCATCCCACAACAAAATTAAACCAAATAATAAATTAACAACCATAAAATATGAATATAAAATCTTTTCGTAATAAAAGATTTTAAAAAATTGATTCTTTAACAGTTCTTAAAGATGTATCAAAGTCATAGAATGTATCTAAATAAATCAGTATCAATCGTATAACAAATAATTAGATCAAAATAAAATAACATAAAAATGTATGCAAGTCATGCATGCTCCTAAACATATATGATCCGGATATAACCAGCCACACAGGCGTCACACACAGAAGTCACCCATACCAATGGGGAAAATTAAACCAGCCCACACAGGCGTCCACAAAGATGCATATGATATGTCATGAAATGATAATGATGCTCAAGATACATATCACCACCCAATTAGATAATCACATAAATCACAAGCCACTTAGGCAACCACAAAGATAACAATATTTAAAATCCAATTCACCAGCCACTTAGGCAACCACAAAGATAACAATATTTAAAATACAATCACCAGCCACTTAGGCAACCACAAAGATAATATTTAGAACACAAATCACTAGCCACTTAGGCAACCACAAAGGATACAATATTTAAAATGCAAATCACCAACCACTTTGGCAAACCACAAAGATAAAAATATTTAAAATACAAACCACCAACCAAATCAGTTAGACGACCACATAGATAAAATATTCAAAACACAAATCACAAGCCACTTAGTCAACCACAAAAATAATATTATTAAAACACAAATCAAGGTTTGCCGCTAACACACATCACAAAAATCAACTTAATCATGTTATCATAATTAAAATTAAGACTTACACCAATTCCCCCAAGACTCATATAGATTTTTTAAAAATCAAAACTTTGAAATGAAATAGCACAAAAATCGAAACTTTAAATTAAAGACATCCTAAAAAAATATTACTCATGAGATCATAATAAAAATCATAGCTTTATAATTAAGTACACATAAACAACACACAAATAATAACTTTATATCAAATATATGACATCAAACATATTACTCATGTTATAATAATAAAATCGAAAATTTATAATTAAGTTTATCAAAGCAAACATATTACTCATAAAAATAAAATATTATAGTTAAATTCTTTAAGGCAATTAAAAATCAATATTTGTCTTTTAAGACAACAAGTTTTATATCAATATCTTACAAACTATTAATTTAATATCTAGCCTAACATTGCATGGGGAAAAGCCCTTACCTTAGGCGCTTTCTTTCTTAACACCTCTAAATTTTGCACGAGAAATAGCTCACGAGGCAGTAATGAATTCAACACCGATAGATATTGGAATTTACGACTCAGAAAATTATATTTGAGAGTGTACGAATGACAAATAGGTGTGACAACAAGATGCCTAATGGAAACGTATGAACATATAAGCATTTACGTTGCACTATTACATTGATTTCTTGTCTAAAAATTGAAGTGCACTTAATTCCAACATTATACTACCAATAATTACTATTTCTTTAAATTTTATTAGGTTGTTACAAAGCCAATTGAAATTTATGTGTATGAGTTAATTTGAATTAACTAATAGAGTTCACCAAATATTGAAGGGTGTCACACACTAATTTTAATTAAATAAATAAATTAGAGATTGTCACATCACCCTTTTAATTCTTTTAATTAATAGTTACGAAACCAAAAATTTCATAGAATTATTTTTGTAGACAATTATAATAAAATTATAATTTTAGTTTAAAAGAGATGAATGCATGAGATAACAAAAGGACAATAGTCTTTTTGTGTCCTCTCTTAATTGCACAAAAAAAATTTATAATTAAATTTATAATCTTCCTTTAAAAATAAATTAAGGGTGTTTAAAATGAATTAATGCACATTATGTCAAGAAAACACCATGAATTGTCATAAAAAATCTTGTCATAAAGGAGAGTAAAAGAATGAGTCAAGTCACTAATTTTTGTTTTTATAGGATGGACCAAAAATATTTTCAAAACACTTATACATAAAGGTTGGTTTCACTAACTCTATAATATCTCCTAAAAGGAATACTTTTTTGGTCGCAAATAAAACTAACAAACGATATAACTTATATAATTCTAATTTATTAAATAATTCAACTAATATTTTATCAACTAAAATAAATCAAGCAAGACAAGAATACCACTCACACATAACAAAATAAAACAAACATATCTAACACATCAATTTCATGATTATCGAAACTAATCAAATAAAAAAATATCCATTTATGAAATAATGACATCATAAATAGTCCCATGTAATTGTCACGTCAAAACAATTAAATAAAAAAATGAAGATATAATTATTTTAAGTAGAATAGAGTGTGATAAAATTTAATTTAATTTTATTTACACATAGAATAATTATTTAATTTAATAATACAATTACTAAAAAGATACATATATAATATATATGAAAATTTTGGGGTGTTACACTTATAATTTAATCATCAAAATTAGGGTGTACAAAATCCGATTTGTCCGGCGAACCCTACCTGACCCATAAGCAACATATTGGGTCTAACTCGGTTCAAAATAAAACAAGGACAAAAATAAAATAAAAAGACAAGAAATAGAAGAGGTAAAAAAATGATTGGGTTCGAGTTATCTTCCGAGTTACCTGTTCCGTCCAAAATATATTAAGGACAAATGATTATTTATTTATTTATTATTAATTCAATTGCACTAACTTTACTTAGGGTTTGAAAAAATTAGGGTTGAAATTTTTTTCTCTTCCATATATCATTTCTTCCCCGTGCAACTGCGTATTCATTTTTCCTCATCCTTATTATTATTGTTGTTGTTGTTGTTTGTTGGGACCGAATAAAAGACGCATCAAATCCAACCTAATTCGTCATTTGTACACCCCTAATCAAAATTATCAGTCAATTATTGACCGGTTTGTTATTTGGGAGAAGATTAACTGTGATAGAATAGTTAATAATTGTGGTTCTTCGTCTTTATGAGATTATGGAGCTTCGTTATAATATCAAGATTACTTACTCGTGTTAGGAGAAGCTAAATATGTTGCACACTATTTTGCCCAAGATGGCTTATTGCATGATCAACTCAATTTATTTGACTTGGTTTTGAGATTTATGCCCTTTTGCTTTGATTGTTGATAGTGTAGGAACCATTTTTCTCGAGGGTTTTACCTTTGTGTTTTCCTTGTTGCATTATCCTTTACTTTATTCAAAAATAAAAAATAAACAAAAATGGATCAATATTGCTCATTTTTCATATGTGCACATAATGTTTTTTTTAGGTTCGTAGATGAATTGATCTTGTTTGGGATAGGGGCTGCGGCCAAAAAGAAAAAAAAAGGTAAAATGATAAAAATGCCTTTATAAAATTACAAAAATACCTAAAACCCTAAATTAGTATCCTCTCTCTCTTGTTGCGCTGTTGCTGCCTCACCTTGGCCGTTCGTCGTCAAAACTCAAAAGGTTTAGAGTTTTCTAATTTGCTGATTTTGCTGATTTGCTGAACATAGTCTTTGAACAAGGTGTTTGTGCTAATTTTGCTGATTTGCTGATTTTTGTTGCTAATTTTTGTGCTGATTTTTGTTACTGATTTTTGTGCTGATTTTTGTTACTGATTTTTGTGCTGATTTTTGTTGATTTAGCTAATTTATGTTTCCTAAATTGGTTGATTTATTAGACAAGATATACGGAATATTTAGAATGATGGCTTCCTGTTTGCTGATTTTGTTTCCTAAATTGCTAATTTTGGTGATTTAGAATAAAGAAACATTAATAATGGTTGCTTGTTTTAGAATGCAACTCTTTATATTTAGAATTCAACTCATTGTTTTAGAATGCAACCATAATGGCAGTTCAAGTGGTTCTATTTGTTGATTTATTTAATTTTTTTATTTGTATTTGAAAAGTTTGTGAGAATGAAGAATAGTAAAAGAATTGATTTTTTTTTTCAAGAGGAAAATTTGTGAGAGTGAATAAAATGAAATAGTTATAACTTCTACATCTGAAATTATTTATAAGAATCCAAGAGTTGAAGAAAATGAGAATCATCTTTCCAAGGTTCCTAGAGTTTTCAAAGATGACTTTGAGAAATGTTTAGAACGTGACCTCGGAAAGCACTCTCAAATTTGACAATATCCACCAAATCAATTGGATGCAATATGAAGAACTTATCTAAATTTTGGTCCTTATCAAATAAATTTTGAAGAATATCATTTATCTTACAACGAAGTTCATCGTAGACGGTTTCGATATGCTTGGTTTAACATCTTTTCTTCATGGTTTGAATATTCACATTCTAAAGATGCTACATATTTCTTGCCATGCTATCTATTTAGCAAAAGACCAAGTGGAGGTCCCGAATCAAATGTCTTCATTGGTACGGGTTTTAGAAATTGGAAAAAAATTAAAAATGGAAAATGTTGCGCCTTTCTCAAACACATAGGGACAGTGTTGGACTTTAGTCCTTTGAATCCTAATTTTGACATAATTAACAAACATACAATGTTCATACATCATATGATAAATCTAACATTTTAATTGAGCAAGATTTCAGGAACAACAATCCAACCCTACACACTTGAGACAAATTGCTTGGAACTCAAGAAATCAACAAAAGTTGAATATTGACTGAGTAAATCGATTGAGAAATCGATTTCATAACAAGGGTGTAAGGAAACATAATTGTTTGTGATTGTATAATCGATTAAGCAATCAACTGGCACAATTAGAAATGAAAATTGCGCAAGTCAGTGGCAACCTGTTTTCAGGCTAATCGATTGTACACATCACAAATTAAAAACTGATTGATACAAATCCATTGGGAAATCGATTGATCAAGTCACAGTGACAATCCATTTTCTAGGGTAATCGATTGGCAAATCGATTGCTTAGATAATACTTGAAAAATAACTTGACCTGTGACAAACACAATCGATTGGACAATCTATTGTGAGAATTTCAATCATGTTAAGTTTGGTTGCAATCGATTGGGAAATCGATTGAACTAAACATCTGGTAAGAACTTTTCAGGAAAATACAAAAAAATCGATTGGCACTTCGATTAACATCAAAATAGCTAAGTCACTGTCTTGAACACAATCGATTGAAAGAAACTTTTTGAAATCACAGTGAACTTTGAGCTCGTGGCCACATCGATTCTGAGTATTTGTAAATCGATTATGAGACTTAGTAAAATCGATTAAGTAATCGATTGGTGTGATTTTTATTGGAACAAAACACCTGCAATCGATTATGAAATCGATTCATATAAGTCTGAACATAATTTACTGAAAAGAGTTTTTTAAAAGAATCGATTGGCAAATCGATTGGCTTATGTAGTTTCAAGATTCAAGAAAAACAAGACTCACGATAATCGATTGGCAAATCGATTAGACCTGTTTTATAACTTTAATGAATCGATTTGTAAATCGATTGATTAGTTGTTTTTCAGAAACTATATAAACTGTTTTCAATCATTCTCTCATTAACACATTACAACACATACATACACTTGAAAAACATCTTGAATATACTTCAGAATACTGAAGAACTCTTAAGAACACACTGTTAACATTCTGATATTGCTTTTTCAGATCAAAGCCAAAAAGATTATCCATAATCATTGAGAGAGCTGAAAAAGTATTCTTGAGAGAAAAGACAATGTTCTCATAAACAATCATTGGATAACCAGATTCGTGTGAGATACATTGATCAAGATTGAAGACACTTTTAGTACTTCTTTTATTTTGCTTGTAATAAATTCTTTGTAAAGAAACGACTGCGAAAAATCCAGCTAGAAACTGGTGGCGATCTTCTTGGGTGAGAGGCCTCATCAAGAAGGAGCCGTACTTGATTTTGTGAGTCTGCTGAGTGACTACAAGGATCAAGGGGTTAAGCAATAGGAAAGAGATTGTGTGAGATAGATAGGTTTCGAGGAAACTGGACAATCTGTAAACAATTCACAATTCTTTCTATTGGAGAAAAAGCTGAAATCCAGTTGGATTGTTAGGACTGGATGTAGGTTGTCTCGTTGACAACTGAACCAGGATAAACCTTGGTGCATTCTATGCCATATCCTTTTACTTTTAATTGTTAATCTTGTATGCCGCATTATAATTCCGCTGTGTGAATGAATCTGAATAAATCTTGCATCGTATAATTGTATGTTCAATCTTAATTGTATGCTAGACGTATTCGATTTTCTATATTGCTTTAATTTGTTAAAGACTGATATATTCTGATTATTTCGAGGTCATAATAATCAACAATTGGCCTCAGAGCCTGACTTTTTCAGAGGTAAAACTCATAAAAGGAATATGGCCTCAAGTGATTTTCTAGGGGAAGGCGCTTCACTAGCAAGACCTCCAGCATTCAATGGAACAGCTTATATGTACTGGAAGCACATGATGCTGATATTCCTGGAAGCCAGTGGCATTGACATTCTTGACGCTGTTGAAAATGGACCATATATTCCCAAGATCGCTGGAACAAATGACTTGATGATCCCCAAGCCCAGAGCCGAATGGTCTGAGGACGATAAAAAGAAGGTAGGTTATAATGCTAAAGCTAAGAACATTATAACATCTGCTTTGTGTGCAGAAGAATTCTTTAGGGTATCAAATTGTAAATCAGCAAAGGAAATGTGGGACATTCTTCAAGAAACACATGAAGGCACCACAGACGTGAAAAGAGCTCGCGTAAATACACTCATGCACGAATACGAATTGTTCAGCATGAAGAAAGATGAATCTATAAGTGATCTACAGACGAGATTTACACACGTTATAAACAACTGCAACACTATTTGGAGAAAGATGAATCTATAACTGCTATTGGGGAATCTAAAGATCTGGCAAAATTGACCACTGCAACACTATTTGGAAAACTCAGGGAGCACGAAATGGAGTTGCATCGACTAGATGAGTCAGAACAAGAAAGCAGGAAAAAGAAAGGACTGTCTTTGAAAGCCCAAACGCATCAATCAAAAACTGAACAAGAAAGTTGCTCAGATGAATCAAGCAGTGAGACTGATGAAGAGCCTGAGATTGGTTTGCTTGTCAAGAAATTTAAGAAATTTCTGAAGAAGAAAGACAACAAATTCAGAAAGCCATCCAACTCTAATACTAGTGACAACAAGACAATCACATGTTATGAATGTGGTAAAACTGGTCACATAAAGTCAGAATGCTACAAATTGCAGAACAAAAATAGAGCTACAAAACCAAAATGCAAGGAACCAGTCACCAAAACCAGAAAAGCTTATATTGCATGGAATGATAACGAAGAATCCTCTGCATCTTCGGATGAAGAAGAAGCGAATCTGTGTCTCATGGCAAATACCGACTCAGAATCAGAAAATGAGGTTAGTTCACAATCTAATCCAACTTATGATGAGCTACAAGAAGCTTTCAATGAGCTGCATGATGATTATGTGAATTCCATAAAACAGTTGTTAAGCACAAAGAAAATGCTTGAACAAATGAAAAATGACCATAAAGAAATTGAAAATTTATGTGAACAACTGAAAAAGGATTCACATGACAAATCTGCAAAATGCATGAACTTGAGAATAATGTTGCATCATTAAAATCTGATTTATTGAAGTTTGCTAATAGTAAAGATAAACTGAATGTCATACTTAGCAATCAAAGACATGTTCATGAAAAATCTGGTTTAGGATATACACCAAATATGCATGTTAAAGAAATAAAAATAGATATGGTATTGGTTATATGCAAACCAGAAATGTCAAACATGGTAAAAAATCTGCTATTTCTAAGAGTATGTATGACATCTTTACTAAACCAAACAAACATTCATCCTTTGATGGCAAATGTCATTTCTGTTGCAGAAAGGGACATTTTGTGTCAAATTGCAAATTTAAAAAATTAGCCAATAGAGGATGAAAGCAAGTTTGGATAGCAAAGAAATCTGTGTTTGACACTAACCATTCAGGACCCAATTTAAATTGGGGACCTAAAATAAAATTCTGATTGTGTGTTGCAGGTGTGCTTGACATCCACTAAGCATTCATGGTATTTAGATAGCGGATGCTCAAAGCACATGACAGGAGACAAATCCAAATTCCTGTCCTTGACATTAAAGGAAGAAGGTTTTGTCAAATATGGTGACAACAATAGAGGAAAGATTATTGGAATTGGTGACATAGGCAATGAGTCAACTGCAGTAATCAAAAATGTCTTATATGTTGAAGGACTAAAACACAACTTGCTAAGTATAAGCCAGCTATGTGATAAAGGTTTTCAAGTAAGTTTTTCATCACAATCTTGCATTATTGAGCATAAAGATGACAAACACATAAAGCTAGTTGGTGACAGAATTAATAACATTTATATGTTAGATTTTAATTCTTTACCAAGTACTATATGTTGCTTGTTATCTAATTCAGATGAGACTTGGTTATGGCATAAACGTATAGCGCATATTCATATAGATCATTTGAATAGACTTGTTAGCAAACAGCTAGTTATAGGTCTCCCTAATAAGAGGTTTACTAAGGATAGACTGTGTGACTCATGTGAGAAAAACAAACTGGTTAAGACTCCATTTCCCTCTATAGATTTGGTTAGAACAAATAAAGTTTTGCAGTTAGTACACATGGACCTTTTTGGACCTGCCCAAGTTAAGAGTTTTGGAGGTAACCTTTATGGATATGTGTTGGTTGATGACTATTCAAGATTCACATGGACATATTTTCTGGCTCATAAGAGTGATACATTCTCAACTTTTAAGAAATTTGCTGCTTTAGTTCAAAATGAGAATGACTAGAAAATTGTATCAATTAAAAGTGATCATGGAGGTGAATTCTAAAATGATTCTTTTCAAACTTATTGTGAACAACATGGAATCAACCACATATATTCTGCCCTAGGACACCACAACAGAATGGGTAGTGGAGAGCAAAATAGATCCCTAGAAGAGTTAGCTAGGACCATGCTTAAGGACTCCAACCTACCTAAGTACTTTGGGCAGATGCAATTAGAACAGCCACTCATGTTGTCAATAGAGTTCTCATTAAGGCCCTTGCTTAGGAAACACCCTATGAGCTTTACAAGGGTAGAAAACCAAACCTTTCCTACTTTAGAATCTTGGTTGTAAGTGCTTTGTGTTGAACAATGGCAAAGAACACCTAGGAAAGTTTGACCCTAAGGCAGATGAAGGTATCTTTCTAGGATACTCCCAAACTAGTAAGGCCTATAGAATCTACAACAAAAGAACAAAGACCATAGAAGAGTCAGTTCATGTAAAGTTTGATGAATTATTTTCAGAAAACTTGAACAAAACTCCCCCTATGGTTGATGACTTTTTGGACGAAGTTGTAGAGTCTGAACCACTAGAACAACCTGTAGCTGACCCTCCAACTAGATCTGACTGTGTAGAACCTATAAAAATCAGTGCTTTACCTAAGGAATGGAAGTTCAACAGAAACCACCCCTTAGACAACATTATAGGCGATATCTCTAAAGGTTTTGCAACTAGGAGAAACCTTAGACAGTTTTGTAACTTTACAGCCTTTGTATCTCAGATTGAACCTAAGATGTAACACCCCGTTTTTCAAAGCGAGTGTGTATTTTTTTTTTCAAAAGAAATTAAAATAAAACAGAGAAATAAATAAGGTAACACCTTTGGATAAGTAATTAAGTCATTATAATTTTAAGCAGCAGAAAAAGTTTCTCCAAATATAAATCCAAAGCATTTACACAACAACAAATGGTACATGGAACCCATTCAAATAAGATGTCAAACTGACAATATTAGTATAAGTACAGTTTTCCAAATTAAAATACTCCAACCCAAAAAAAGAAGGGCGTCTAGTCCCTATACATCAACCTAATTTGATCATCCCCTCCAAAAACTATACACCTGAGTGATCTCCACGCGCCCCGTGAGATCCTCCTAACGTAGCTGCAGTCAAGCGTTCCCATCTCCATTCCCGTCCGTAGGGTACGAACCGGTAGGATCGTCCTGACTCTCATCTGAGGGCAAAGCCCAGATTTCCACAATAGTTGTAAAGGGTCACCAACCGAAATTAACAGATAACACATAACATTTAAATTTTAAAATGCACAAAATAACTTTTCAACTAAGCATGCACCTTAAAAGGATTTTCCATATGCTAAAAGTTCATATAATGCTTGCCAATTAAAAATGAAATCAAAATGAAGTTCTCAAATCATCAAGTAATACATAACTGACCAAAACATTGATAAATCCATTGAACAATCGATTATCTAACTCAAAATAAGGACTTCTGCTGAGCCAATCGATTGCCAAATCGATTTGGTCAGTTCAGCTGAGTTCCTGCATGACCAAATCGATTTCTAAGTCGATTTTGTCAGTTTTGCTGAGTCCCTGTGTTGCCAAATCGATTTCCAAATCGATTTTGGCAGTTTTGCTGAGTTCCTGCCTCTCTGCCAATCGATTTCCAAATCGATTTCTTAAAAGATTTTGAAAGACATATTTATACAATCGATTGGCAAATCGATTAGGTTAAAATAGTGAACTTCCTGCAACTCATCCAATCGATTGGGAAATCGATTTCCCTGCTTATTCTTCCAAAAATACTTAAACTAATTCAATCACACTAACACATAACTCCAAAACTTAACACTTAGCCAAACCCACACAATCACCACGACAAATTGGTTTTCGAAACAGTTTTACAATCCATCGCACTCATACACGATAATCAATACATAACACTTAGCAATGATAACGCAATCGCTACAACATCATGAGTTTCGAAGTAGTATTGCAATCAAACATGCTATCACCAAATTCAAAAACATAACACTTAACACTTATAACACAATTACTACAACATCATGAGTTTCAAAATAGTATTGCAATCAAACATGCTATCACCAAATTCCAAAACATAACACTTAACACTTATAACACAATTACTACAACATCATGGGTTTCAAAATAGTATTGCAATCAAACATGCTATCACCAAATTCCAAAACATAACACTTAACACTTATAACACAATTACTACACAGACAAAATGAACCAACAATTCACAATTTAACAAGGTGTAGTCTCTCACGGACAAACACCTGTGCAGTCTCTCACGGACATACACAATTCACCAAGAAACGTAAGTCGTAAACGTACTACCTATCACGGGTTCGTACTGTTTACCAAGGTGCCACCTATCACGGGTCTGCACAACTTACCAAACGTAAATCATAAACATACTACCTATCACGGGCCCGTACCGTTTACCAAGGTGCCACCTATCGCGGGTCAGCACGATTTACCAAAATACACATAAGAAAACAAGACATTAAGAGATTCCCCATTCTTAATTCTCATTTAACTTAAACCAGGGCGTAGTCTCTCACGACAAACCCCTGTGCAGTCTCTCACGGACAAACACAATCCACCAAGGAACGTAAGTCATAAACGTACTACCTATCACGGGTCCGTACTGTTTACCGAGGTGCCACCTATCACGGGTCTGCACAACTTACCAAACGTAAATCGTAAACGTACTGCCTATCACGGGCCCGTACCGCTTACCAAGGTGCCACCTATCGCGAGTCAGCATGATTTACCAAAACACACATAAGTAAACGAGACATTAAGAGATTCCCCATTCTTAATTCTCATTTAACTTAAACGATTTTGAAAACAAACATTAAGTAAATAAGTCATTAAGAGATTCCCCATTCTCATACTTATTTAACTTAAACGATTTTCCAAACAAATATTAAGTAACCAAGACATTAAGAGATTCCCATTCTTAACGCCCAGTTAACTTAATGATTTTCAAAACAAATATTAAGTAACCAAGACATTAAGAGATTCCCATTCTTAACGCCCAGTTAACTTAACGATTTTCAAAAACAAATATTAAGTAACCAAGACATTAAGAGATTCCCCATTCTTAACGCCCAGTTAACTTAAACGATTTTCAAAACAAATATTAAGTAACCAAGACATTAAGAGATTCCCCATTCTTAACGCCCAGTTAACTTAACGATTTTCAAAACAAATATTAAGTAACCAAGACATTAAGAGATTCCCCATTCTTAGCGCCCAGTTAACTTAACGATTTTCAAAACAAATATTAAGTAACCAAGACATTAAGAGATTCCCCATTCTTAACGCCCAGTTTAACTTAAACGATTTTTCAAAACAAATATTAAGTAACCAAGACATTAAGAGATTCCCCATTCTTAACGCCCAGTTAACTTAACGATTTTCAAAACAAATATTAAGTAAACGAGACATTAAGAGATTCCCCATTCTTAACGCCCAATTAACTTAAACGATTTTCAAAACAAATATTAAGTAAACGAGACATTAAGAGATTCCCCATTCTTAACGCCCAATTAACTTAACGATTTTCAAAACAAATATTAAGTAAACGAGACATTAAGAGATTCCCTATTCTTAATTCTCATTTAACTTAAACGATTTTTCACAAACAAACACACATTAAGTAAACAAGACATTAAGAGATTCCCCATTCGTAATACTCATTTAACTTAATGGTTTTCAAATTCCACACAAAACAAACTCAAACAAATTCTCACATTCAATCCATAATTCACACCAAAACACATCAATCAACAAACATCAAGTATGAACACGCCAAATACGATGAACACACATCAACATAATAAATTTCATTTATTCAAAATCTTACATACATGAGGTAAATTCATTTTTCCCCAAACAATACTCCAATCCTAACAAAATTCGTTTCCACACAATCACAGATAAGTCCTTAAATGCAAACTAAAAGTTTGGAAGAAGCCCATACCTCAGCGTTAGCTCTAACGTGCGATTACGGCACCGTGAGTAAATCCGGTAAATTTTCCGCTTGCAACGCCGCTTCCAAAATTGGTCCACTAGCACTGTAGCATGGAGGTGAGCAACCTTCCCTTCTATCACTTCTTGAAACGACGTTTAGATCTAGGTGAAACGGAGAGGTTTGTGTTTGAATCCCTAATACCGTTTTTCTTCGTTTTCGAATCAAAGAGGAAGAGTGAAGTTAAGAAATCTTATGTTTCACACTCAACAAACCTTGGGTTTCTATCTTGAAGAAAGGAAGCGAAGAAAAACAAAAATGGAGGAAGGAGGGAGAATGGGTTCTCGCGCAGGGAGGGAGAGGAAGATGGAATTCTTGTTTTCTTTCTTTCTCTTTCTTTCCTTTGTTTTTCCTTTCTTCCTTTTTCTTCTTTCCTTTATATAACCTTTTCTTTCCTTTTCCTTCTTCTAATTTCCTTTCTTTCTATCTCTCCAAACAACATATATACATATATGTATATATATATAATATATATATATATATATATATATATCTTAATTGTAACTTAATTGTAACTTAACAAATATCTTCATATTCATTAAAATTACCATTTCACCCGTAACGCATAAAATTCTTCGTAAAGGATTCATCGCACTTAATTTAATTTATTTATCGACGAGTAATTCTAAACGACATCAAAATATCTTTTTGATCCAAAAGACTCCAAAATATTATAAACTTTGGCTAAAAAGCCTCCGAGCCAAAATCCAAAATACATAAAAATGCATAAGTGTACTTTAAAATTATGGGTCTTACAAAGAACATTAAGGAAGCCCTGTTAGATAGTGAGTGGATACTTGCTATGCAAGAGGAGTTAAACCAGTTTGAGAGAAACAAGGTGTGGAGTTTAGTACCTAGACCAGAGGGTAAGCACATCATAGGAACCAGATGGGTGTTCAGAAACAAGTTGGATGAGAATGGTGTGATAATCAGGAACAAAGCTAGACTAGTAGCCAAAGGTTATAGTCAAGAGGAGGGAATAGATTTTGATGAAACCTATGCCCCTGTAGCTAGATTAGAAGCCATAAGAATTTTATTGGCTTATGCTTGTATAATGGACTTTAATCTTTATCAAATGGATGTGAAAAGTGCCTTTCTCAATGGTGACCTTCAAGAGGAAGTTTTTGTTAGCCAAACACCTGGTTTTGAAAATCCTGATTTTCCTAATCATGTGTATAAGCTCTCAAATGCACTCTATGGGTTAAAACAAGCTCCAAGAGCTTGGTATGAGAAGCTCAGCAATTTCCTTATTCAACAAAACTTTTTAAGAGGAAATGTTGACAAGATCCTTTTCACAAAAACTACTGGAAATGATATCTTGCTTGTCCAAGTATATGTTGATGACATAATATTTGGATCTACAAATAATAAATTGTGCAAAGAATTTGAAAATTTGATGAAAGGTAAATTTGAAATGTCAATGATGGGTGAACTGTCATATTTCTTGGGATTTCAAATTAACCAAAGCAAGCAAGGCATTTTCATTAGTCAATCTAAATACTGTTCTGATTTGTTAAAGAAATTTAACTTTGAAAATCTTAAGCCCATTGATACACCCATGAGTCAAGGAAATTACTTAGACCGAGATGAGAAAGGTAAACCTGTAGATGTTACTAGATTTCGTGGTATGATAGGATCTTTGCTCTACCTTACAGCAAGCCGACCAGACATCATGTTCAGTGTTTGTATGTGTGCAAGGTATCAATCAAATCCAAAAGAATCTCACTTCAGTGCAGTTAAGAGAATTTTCAGATATCTAGTAGGAACTAAGAGTCTTGGATTGTGGTATCCAAAAGGATCAACCTGTACCTTAGTTGGTTACTCAGATTCAGATTTTGACGGATGTAAACTCGACATGAAAAGTACCTCAGGAACTTGTCATTTACTTGGAAACTCTCTTGTGTCATGGTTTAGTAAGAAACAGACAAACATTGCTTTATCAACTGCTGAAGCTGAATATATTGCAGCTGGGAGCTGTTGTGCTCAGATACTTTGGATGAAACAACACTTATTGGACTTTGGTGTTGACTTGGGAATAGTACCTATCATGTGTGATAACACAAGTGCAATAAGTATAACCAAGAATCCAGTAATGCACTCCAGGACCAAACACATTGAAGTAAGACATCATTTTATAATAGATCACTTTCAAAATGGAATCATTAAGCTTGAGTATGTTAACACTGCCGAACAGCTAGCTGACATCTTCACAAAAGCTTTACCAAGAGAAAGTTTTCTGCATATAAGGATGAAACTAGGGATCATTGATCCTAGTGAGGTATGATCTTTGATTCGTTCATAGGACTTCTAGTGTTTGCAGTTATTTTTCCAGTTAAATCGATTTGGGAATCGATTACCAGCATGGTAGATGGTTTATAAAATCGATTTGGGAATCGATTGCTTTGGCCCCAGTATTCAAAGTTCAGAAAATTTGTTTTAACTTGCCCAAGTGTCGATTGGGAAATCAACTAGTTCTTCTTTTAACGTTAAGACAATCGATTTGGACATCGATTAAGTAAAACTGGAAATTGACTTGGAAATCGATTTACAATATGACCGTTGTGACTAGCCGTTGTATGTAATAATTACTAAATCGATTGACTTTACCAGCAACGGTAACCTAATCGATTTGGGAATCGATTTACACGGTTAAGGGTTTAAATAGGAACAATTATCAATCGATTTCTGCACTGCATTTCTCCAGATCTCACTAATCTTCTTTGTCTGCTTCATCTCTCTTTGTCTCTGCAATTGTTATTTGATTCAATCTACATTCAATCTACTTCAATCTACGATTATGGCACGAGTAAAACAAACCCAGGCACGCACTCCTTCACCTTCATCTTCTTCAACCAGTGAAACCCCTTCACCACCACCTACTCTAACCAAAAGAGTACCCATACCTACACATAAAATTCTTGCCAAAGACAAAGGCAAGGCACCTGCACCTATTCAAGAGAAAACTAAAAAGCGAAAGGAACCCCCAACGGAAAAACTCATGGCTGATGCCATGAAGGAAATCTCACAAAAGAGGAAGAAAAAATCAGTGTCTTCACCCCCTCCCAAGAAAGTTCCTGCATCCAAGGAAAAAGATGCAGAACCCACCATACCATCAGACTTTCTGATGAGAAAAATCCATGAGGGTAGGACCCTGGATTTTGCTTACTTTGATACAGACGGTTTTACGTTTCAGAACCATCTGAGATTTCACGGTCTTGAGAGCTTTCTATCTTCTACTCTTGACAGTTATCCACGTTTGATAAGGGAATTTTATCAACGTTTAAGTTGACAGAAGAAGGTTTTAAGGCTCAAGTCAAAGGAAAAAGGATTGCCATGTCCTTTGATGATTTTTCTATCTTATTAGGATTGCCATTTCACGGAAAATCTATAGACGGCAGTTCTGAAGCTGATACGGCTGACGAAGGATGGGAAGAATCGGTTGACAGGCACATTGCAGTAAAGGACCTGATGATTGATGGTTTTGTTGAAACCATTTCATTACCTATCGGTCAAATGAAGGTCCAACATCGAATGTTGATGTACACGCTGACCAGGATGCTTGTACCACGTTCAGGCAACCATGCAGTAGTCCAGAAGTTGGATATACTACTGTTATGGGGTTTATCAAAGGAGCTCAAGATGAGCTGGGCATGGATTGTGCTAAGGCACATGCTGGAAGCTTCTCAGAGCAAGCTTATGCTGCCTTATCCACAGCTGATTACCAAGATTCTAAAACATTTCAAAGTTTCGTTTGTTAATGAAGAATCTGCAAAGACCACCCTAATATTTGGAGAATCAATTGTAAATCAAATGCAATTGAAAAGGTTACATGGTATTTTGATAAGACCTCAGCCTACTGTTGAACCAGCACAACCTCAACCACAATCTCAGCCTCAACCAGCTACTGACACAGCCCCTCCTGAATTTGTTGCAAAGATAATGGAAATCATAGAAGCTCAGATGGCACACAATGCCAAGATGCTAGAATCACATTCCAGAATGGAAGCAAATTTAAGGACTCTCCAGGCATCCCTGAATTCGGTTGTTCAGGATGTTGATGCGATTCAAGCACACTTAGGCATCAAGCTGTCATTTGAAGACATCACAGACATCGGTTGTCAAGCAACAGAGGAACCTAACCCAACTCCCCTAGATCACCCTGAGACTCACGTTGAGGAGACACCTGCTAAGGGTAATACAGCGGTCTCTGCCTCTCCCGTAGATAATAGTGAGGACCAGCCTAGTTTAGGAGTTTAGGACCTGTGCTGTTTTTGTTATGACTTGATGTACTCATTTCATCTATATCTATAATGCATTAGAACGTTTATTCCATCTCTCTCTGAATTCATTTGTCTTAATCTCTTTGATATGTTCAATTATTACTCTGATACACAATGTTTTATGATTTCAATCCCCAGTGCTTATGTTCATTAACATAGGGGGATGAAAGTTTTTTTCTGCCTTTTTGCCTTAACTAACAAAGGGGGAGAAAAATTATAACTTGCTGCATTTATTTTTTTTACAACTCTGATGACTAAGCTCTAATGACTGATAATGAATTATTAATAATGTAATAATGCTCTGATTTTGATAAATAGCATGTGTACTGTTATGCTCTGATCTGATACTCTGTTTTTATAATCTAATAATGGTACATATGATGCTATGAAATGTTGTTAATATTATGTCTTGAAATGCTCAATTCAAGTTAAAATTGTATGATTGTCACTTATGCAAAAAGGGGGAGATTGTTGGACTTTAGTCCTTTGAATCCTAATTTTGACATAATTAACAAACATACAATGTTCATACATCATATGATAAATCTAACATTTTAATTGAGCAAGATTTCAGGAACAACAATCCAACCCTACACACTTGAGACAAATTGCTTGGAACTCAAGAAATCAACAAAAGTTGAATATTGACTGAGTAAATCGATTGAGAAATCGATTTCATAACAAGGGTGTAAGGAAACATAACTGTTTGTGATTGTATAATCGATTAAGCAATCGACTGGCACAATTAGAAATGAAAATTGCGCAAGTCAGTGGCAACCTGTTTTCAGGCTAATCGATTGGCAAATCGATTGTACACATCACAAATTAAAAACTGATTGAAACAAATCGATAGGGAAATCGATTGATCAAGTCACAGTGACAATCCATTTTCTAGGGTAATCGATTGGCAAATCGATTGCTTAGATAATACTTGAAAAAAAACTTGACCTGTGACAAACACAATCGATTGGACAATCTATTGTGAGAATTTCAATCATGTTAAGTTTGGTTGCAATCGATTGGGAAATCGATTGAACTAAACATCTGGTAAGAACTTTTTAGGCAAATACAAACAAATCGATTGGCACTTCGATTAACATCAAAATAGCTAAGTCACTGTCTTGAACACAATCGATTGAAAGAAACTTTTTGAAATCACAGTGAACTTTGAGCTCGTGGCCACATCGATTCTGAGTATTTGTAAATCGATTATGAGACTTAGTAAAATCGATTAAGTAATCGATTGGTGTGATTTTTATTGGAACAAAACACCTGCAATCGATTATGAAATCGATTCATATAAGTCTGAACATAATTTACTAAAAAGAGTTTTTTAAAAGAATCGATTGGCAAATCGATTGGCTTATGTAGTTTCAAGATTCAAGAAAAACAAGACTCACGATAATTGATTGGCAAATCGATTAGACCTATTTTATAACTTTAATGAATCGATTGGTAAATCGATTGATTAGTTGTTTTTCAGAAACTATATAAACTGTTTTCAATCATTCTCTCATTAACACATTATAACACATACATACACTTGAAAAACATCTTGAATATACTTCAGAATACCGAAGAACTCTTAAGAACACACTGTTAACATTCTGATATTGCTTTTTTAGATCAAAGCCAAAAAGATTATCCATAATCATTGAGAGAGCTGAAAAAGTATTCTTGAGAGAAAAGACAATATTCTCATAAACAATCATTGGATAACCAGATTCGTGTCAGATACATTGATCAAGATTGAAGACACTTTTAGTACTTCTTTTATTTTGCTTGTAATAAATTCTTTGTAAAGAAACGACTGCGAAAAATCCAGCTAGAAACTGGTGGCGATCTTCTTGGGTGAGAGGCCTCATCAAGAAGGAGCCGTACTTGATTTTGTGTGATTCTGCTGAGTGACTACAAGGATCAAGGGGTTAAGCAATAGGAAATAGATTGTGTGAGATAGATAGGTTTCGAGGAAACTGGACAATCTGTAAACAATTCACAATTCTTTCTATTGGAGAAAAAGCTGAAATCCAGTTGGATTGTCAGCACTGGATGTAGGTTGTCTCGTTGACAACTGAACCAGGATAAACCTTGGTGCATTCTATCCCTTATCCTTTTACTTTTAATTGTTAATCTTGTATGCCGCATTATAATTCTGTTGTGTGAATGAATCTGAATAAATCTTGCATCGTATAATTGTATGTTCAATCTTAATTGTATGCTAGACGTATTCGATTTTCTATATTGCTTTAATTTGTTAAAGACTGATATATTCTGATTATTTCGAGGTCATAATAATCAACAGACAGGTCCTTGCTCACCACACAACAATGCAATGAAAGCTTGTCTAGATTTGTTGAATCAAGTTGGACATATTAGGAATACTTTTCAAGGGAAAAACTCGAATTTTTTTGTTGAAGAATCGAATATGTCTCAAGACATTAGTTGACAGTTTTCGCTAGTTAACATTTTAAGCTTGTGCTTTTAGGGGACATGATGAAACTACTAGATCAAGAAATCAAGGCAATTTTCTTCAATTGATAAAACTCTTGACAACTTACAATGATGAATTTGAAAAAGTTCCATATAAGAGAGATGATAGGTTGCTAGATGAAAATGATCCATATAATTTCAAGTATACTTCACATCAAATTCAAAAAGAGCTCTTGCATATTCTTTCTAGTAGGGTGAGAAAATATATCTGTGAAGAGATTGGTGATTTCAAATTTTGCATCGTTGTAGATGAAGCTCGTGATGAATCAAAAAAGAACAAATGTCTCTTATGTTAAGATTTGTTGACAAAGTTGGTTTAATACAAGAGCGATTTTTTTTTGGGACACATGTTAAAGACACTACAACTTTAACTCCGAAAGAAGAAGTATATGATATATTTTCTCGATATAATCTTGATGTTTCTAACATGTGTGGTCAAGGGTATGATGGTGCTAGTAATAGGAGAGGAGAATGGAATAGTTTACAAGCACTATTTCTGAAAGATTGCCCTTATGCATACTATGTCCATTGTTTTGCTTATCGATTGCAACTTTGGTTACTGCATCAAGAAAAGTTGTTCCAATTCATAAATATTTTGAGAAATTAACTTTTGTTGTTAATGTTGTTTGCTCTTCTACTAAGTGTCATGATGAATTACAAGCTGCTCAATTAGAGGAAATTGCACATTTGCTAGAAATTGATGAGATTGTAACTGGTAAAAGTACAAATCAAATTGGTAGTTTGAAACGAGTTGAGGATACTCGTTGTGGATCACATTTCTCTTCTATTTGTAGCTTGATAAATATGCATGAGGCAACTTGTACTATTTACAAAAAAATTAAAAATGAAAGCGCAAGTTATTCTACACGCGAGGATAATGATAGTGCCTATAATTATTTGAAGGCGTTTGATTTTATATTTATCTTGCATTTAATGAAAGACATTATGAGGATAACTGATATACTTTGTCAAGCCTTACAACAAAAATCTCAGGATATAATAAATGCCATGTATTTGGTTGGAACAACAAGGTCTCGTTGGGATGCATTATTTATTGAAGTGAAGACTTTTTATGAAAAACATGATATTGAGATTCTTGATCTCAACGATGTTCATTCTACAACAAGTATTGGACGCTCTCGTCTTCAACAAGGTTAGGTTACAATAGAGCATTATTTTATATTTGAAATATTTTTTCCTGCCATTGATCAACAATTACAATAGTTGAATAAAAATTTAGTGAGCAAACAATAGATTTATTAACTCTAAGTTGTGCTTTGACTCCTAAGGATAAATATAAAGCTTTTAACATTGAAAAAAATTGCACTATTGTTGAAAAATATTACCATGTGGATTTCAATATACAAGAAAAGATTAATTTGAAATTTCAATTTCGACATTTCTTGGTTGATGCTTGTCAAGATTTAAATTGGAAGAATTTATCAATTATCCAAGAATTGTGCTCATGTTTGGTTGCAACTGAAAAGACGCAAAATTTCTACTTGATTGATAGACTACTCTGTCTTATTGTGACTCTTCTAGTTTCTACTGCCACAACTGAAAGGTCTTTTTCAGCAATGAAAATTACTAAGTCTAGGTTAATAAAGAAGATGAAACCTGACTTGATTGATAAACAATGTTTGAAAAATAAGTTTTTGACAAAAGTCAAGGTTTTATTCGATTATATATATGTGTAGCTGAATACAAATGATATCAGTAGCAAAAAATACACATTTGTATTCGACTACAACATGTTGTAGCCAAATACAAACCCAAGTTAATAGCAAAATCTTCACATCTGTATTCGACTACAGGATGTTGTAGCCGAATACAAATACCAAGTCGGTAGCTAAAACTGCACTTTTGTATTCGATTACAACATGATGTAGTCAAATACAAAATCAAGTCAATAGCAAAATTCAATCACCTGTATTCGACTACAAGGATTTGTATTTAAATACAAGCTTAAAATTTTGAAATAAATTTGAACGTTACAAAGGTGTATTCGACTACACTTAAGCTGTAGCCGAATACAACTGCGAAGCAATTCAATTTTTCAATTTAGATTTAATCTGGATTATTGCATATGTTCATCAAACCTCTAGGAACGATTGTCACTGATCTGAAGTGATGTCTTAGGAGTATAAATACTTCATCGATTCATATTTAACTTAAGAACCTTAACAACAATCTTAGAACAACTTTGAACAACTTTCTAAAATACTTTGTGAATTATTCAAAGTCATACTTTCATATTTCAAGTACAAGTTTTACATTGCCATATCATTGAGAAAATTTCTCTGTTGTACTTGAAATTATATTAGAGTGTTATCATTATACTCAAATGTTATACCCTCTTGATTTCAGTCAAAATCGTTTTGTAAAACCATTCAAGTTATTGTGTAAATTGAGGAAAGTAGTGTACTTTCTTCAAGTATTGTAAACTAGGATAGTGGTGTGCTATCTTAGGAAAATTATTAGAAGTTTGTAACTGTAAAACACATGTTTTTGATGAAGACAAATACAAAGGAATGTGATCAAAATTACAAGTCAAATAATCGAAGTCAACAATGTTCACACAAATTAGAAGATATATAATGTAAAGGTATATGATGCAACCTAATATTCTTATATTTCAAATACACATGAGAACCTTTCATTTTAGCATATGCATCAAAAGGATTTTCAAAGTATAAAAAATGTATAAATAATGTTTGAAAATAATATTTTTGAGAAAATACAATGTTGTATTCGAATACAACATGTTGTAGTCGAATACATACAAGTCAGTAGCTAAAACTGAACATCTGTATTCAACTACGAGATGGTGTCGTCGAATACAAGTGCTAAGTCAGTAGCAACAACTGAACATCTGTATTCGAATACGAGACAACATATTCGAATACGAATGCTAAGTCAGTAGCTAAAACAACATATATGTATTCGACTACAACCTGGTGTAGCCGAATACAAAACCAAGTTAGTGGCCAAATTCAAACATCTCTATTCCAATACAAGAATGTGTATTCGAACACAAGCTTCAAAATTCAAATAAAACTGAACGTTAAAAGGATGTGTATTCGACTACACACAAGCTGTAGTCGAATACAACTGAAAACAATGCAATTTTTCAATTCTGAAATAGTTCCTGATCATTGCATTTCTTCATCAAACCTCTAGGAACGATGACCACGATTTGAAGTGATGTCTATAGAGTATAAATACCCCATAACTTCAGTTTAAAGAAAATCAATCCTACTACCAAACCTTGAACAATTTTCTGAAATATTCTCAAAGTTATTTTTCATATTTCAAGTACTTGCATTACATTTTCACATCATTGAGAAAAATTATCTAGTATACTTGAAGTATTGTTAGATTGATATCATTGTACAACTATTATACTCAGTTTCTTAGTCAAGAACATTTGTTAAAAAGATCATTGAAATTATTGAAAGTAGTATACTTTCTTTAAGTATTGTAATATAAGATAGTGGTTTTCCATCTTAGGAAATATGTTAGAAGTTTGTAGCAAAGATCCTAGGGTGGAATTTGTACATATTCTAACAATAGTGGAAAAATCTCTTGTGGTGTGCAAGAGGACTGGATGTACTACCTTTGGTCATAAGGGGAACTAGGATAATATCGTTGTGTTCATTATTTTTCTGCTATTTATCTTTTTCATACACTACCTTAATTAGAAAAAATGATCACTAAATTTCTAAAAACAAGAAAATTTCTAAACACCTAAGCCCCTAATCTCTTAGGTGCACCTCTGTTCTTACAGTTGGCATCAGAGCTTGGTTCCAGTAATTTGCTCCTCGATCCTTATTAATGGCTTCCGCACAACCAGTTTTTAGAGATAATGGTAGTAGCAGTAAACCACCATGCTTCGTTGGAGAACAATGTGACTTTTGGAAGATACGCATGCAAGCATATCTTGAGGCACAAGGAGATGATATTTGGGATGTAGTTAGGGATGAGAATAGGTTAGGTCGTCCGACAGGGGCCTATGGCCTGGCCTGGCCTGTTTAATAAAAAGGTAGGCTCAGATGTTTTAAAGCCTATTTATGTAAATAGGTCAGGCTCAGGCTTGTAAAAAGCCTATTAGGCCATGAAAGGCCGGCCTATATATTTTTATATGTATTCCATTCTCTATTTTTTCTTCTACTAATTTTCTTGACTCACTCCAACAAGCATGTATGGAAACAACATATTTTTTATAAAACCGATATTATTTATTTGTTACTTTATATTTTATAAAAACCAATACTATTTATTTGTTATCTTATATATATTATAGTATATAAATTTAGAAACCCTATTGTTTATTATTACTGAATATGAGTTTGTTTGAGAGGTAATATTCCGAGTTGTTTGAGAGGATTTGTTTAGAGGTAATATTCTGAGTTGTTTGAGAGATAATAATAGGTGCGTTTGTTTCAATAAAAATTTATTCTTTAAACCAAAAACTATTTTTAGGGTTTATAAGGTATTTGTTTCATATTTTTAAAAAATTATTTTTTTAGAAAAATCATTTTTTATTTAATATATATATATATATATTATATATAATACATATACACATTAGTATTGGTATATGGAGAATCATATAAATCGATATGTGTAGAGCATCATGTAGCTATAGATAATTGTTTATTTATTACCTTTATATTATATATATATAATATATATATATTATATATATATATATATATATATATATATTATATATTATTACTAAATATGATGTTGCACGAGAGGATTTGTTTGAGAGGTAATAATCTGAGTTTGTTTGAGACCATTTGTTTGAGAGATAATAATGGGTACGTTGTTTTAATAAAAATTTTATTCTTTTAAACCAAAAATCATTTTTTAGGGTTTAAAGGGTGTTTGTTTCATATTTTTTTTAAAATTTTTGTTAGAAAAATTATTTTTATGTGAATAAGGCTTTTTAAATAGGCTTACAACCAGGCCATGATAGGCGTAGGACAGGCTCAGGCCGAAAAAAAAAGCCTATCAAGGCCGTAGGCCAGGCTTAGGCCTCAAAAATTCATCGTAGGCCAGGCTCAGGCCTTTCAAAGTCTGGCCTAGCCTGGCCTATTCCCACCCCTAGATGTAGTAGAAAATGGTCCTATGTTCCAAAAACAGTCATCGATAATAAAGAAGAATACAAAATTAAAGCTTCATGGATAAATGATAACAAGAGGAAATTGCTATTTGATAAGAAGGCCAAAAATATCTTACAACCAGCACTTGGAATGGATGAATTCTTTCGTGTGTCACATTGCAAAACGACTAAAGAAATATGTGATACACTTGAAGTAACACATGAAAGAACTATTGAGCTAAAACGTTCCAAACTCAACACATTATCTCAAGAATATGAGTTGTTTCGAATGCAGCCCTGAGAATCCATTTTGGACATACAGAAAAGGTTTTCTCACCTAACCAACCATTTGTTGGCACTTGGAAAAACATTTACTAATGATGAATTAAACCTCAAAATGTTAAGATCATTAACAAGGGCTTGGCAACCGAAAGTAACATCAATTTCTGAAAAGAAAAGTCTATCAAAGATGTCTCTTTCTGCACTTTTCGAAAAACTTCAAGAACATGAAATCGAATTTTGAAGGTTAGAAAAGAAGACCAAGAACATTGCCTTGAAAGCAGAATCAAAAGAACAAATCAATTATGAGAATTAAGACGAAGATGAAAACATCACCTTCCTCGTAAAGAAATTTGGTAAGTTTCTTAAAAACGATAAAACCTTTAAAAGGAAAAGTTTCAGAAAGAAGGATGTTTCCACTTCAAGCCAAAACTTCACTTTCTTTGAGTTTGGAAATCAAAGACACATAAAGGCAGAATATCCAAACACTATCAAGAAAAATACTCTAAAAAAGAAAGAATTCAAAAAGGCATATATAGCATGCTAGGACAACCACCTCCAATTAATCATAGTCATTTACAGTAGATTAGACATTGATCCGTCTTTCGCGACTGATAGTTCACAACGGCTAACCACCTCCACGTCACTCCTCCCCTGAGGAATTACTATGTAAAGAATCACACCTTCAGAAACAAGGTACAAATTCATTCATTACCTCTCGCTTCCCCCAACTCCTAGTGACTTGGTCTTTAGAGTGTTGTAGGTACTCCCACCGGGAGCAGAGCCACTGTAAACAACCATCGTAACTAGAAACCATCTTCATCCGTCTCCAAAGATCTGGCAAAAATGACCACTGCAACACTATTTGGAAAGCTCAGGGAGCACGAAATGGAGTTGCATCGACTAGATGAGTCAGAACAAGAAAGCAGGAAAATGAAAGGATTGTCTTTGAAAGCCCAAACGCATCAATCAAAAACTGAACAAGAAAGTTGCTCAGATGAATCAAGCAGTGAGACTGATGAAGAGCCTGAGATTGGTTTGCTTGTCAAGAAATTTAAGAAATTTCTGAAGAAGAAAGACAACAAATTCAGAAAGCCATCCAGCTCTAAGACTAGTGACAACAAGACAATTACCTGTTATGAATGTGGTAAAACTGGTCACATAAAGTCGGAATGTTACAAGTTGCAGAACAAAAACAGAGCTACAAAACCAAAAGGCAAGGAACCAGTCACCAAAACCAGAAAAGCTTATGTTGCATAGAATGACAACGAAGAATCCTCTGCCTCTTCGGATGAAGAAGAAGCGAATCTGTGTCTCATGGCAAATACCGACTCAGAATCAGAAAATGAGGTTAGTTCACAATCTAATCCAACTTATGATGAGCTACAAGAAGCTTTCAATGAACTGCATGATGAGTATGTGAATTCCATAAAATAGTTGTTAAGCACAAAGAAAATGCTTGAACAAATGAAAAATGACCATAAAGAAATTGAAAATTTATGTGAACAACTGAAAAAGGATTCACATGACAAATCTGCAAAATGCATTGAACTTGAAAATAATGTTGCATCATTAAAATCTGATTTATTGGAGTTTGCTAATAGTAAAGATAAACTGAATGTCATACTTAGCAATCAAAGACGTGTTCAAGAAAAATCTGGTTTAGGATATACACCAAATATGCATGTTAAAAGAAATAAAAATAGATATGGTATTGGTTATATGCAAACCAGAAATGTCAACATGGTCAAAAATCTGCTATTTTTAAGAGTATGTATGACATCTTTACTAACCAAACAAACATTCATCCTTTGATGGCAAATGTCATTTCTGTTGCAGAAAGGGACATTTTGTGTCAAATTGCAAATTTAAAAAATTAGCCAATAGAGGATGGAAGCAAGTTTGGATAGCAATGAAATCTGTGTTTGACACTAACCATCCAGGACCCAATTTAAATTGGGGACCTAAAACAAAATTCTGATTATGTGTTGCAGGTGTGCTTGACATCCACTAAGAATTCATGGTATTTAGATAGCGGATGCTCAAAGCACATGACAGGAGACAAATCCAAATTCCTGTCCTTGATATTAAAGGAAGGAGGTTTTGTCAAATATGGTGACAACAATAGAGGAAAGATTATTGGAATTGGTGACATAGGCAATGAGTCAACTGCAGTAATAAAAAATGTATTATATGTTGAAGGGCTAAAACACAACTTGCTGAGTATAAGCCAGCTATGTGATAAAGGCTTTCAGGTAAGTTTTTCATCACAATCTTGCATTATTGAGCATAAAGATGACAAACACATAAAGCTAGTTGGTGATAGAATTAATAACATTTATATGTTAGATTTTAATTCTTTACCAAGTACTATATGCTGCTTGTTATCTAATTCAGATGAGACTTGGTTATGGCATAAACGTATAGCGCATATTCATATAGATCATTTGAATAGACTTGTTAGCAAACAACTAGTTATAGGTCTCCCTAATAAGAAGTTTTCTAAGGATAGACTATGTGACTCATGTGAGAAAAGCAAACTGGTTAAGACTCCCTTTCCCTCTATAGATATGGTTAGAACAAATAGAGTTTTGCAGTTAGTTCACATGGACCTGCTCAAGTTAAGAGTTTTGGAGGTAACCTTTATGGATATGTGTTGGTTGATGACTATTCAAGGTTCACATGGACATATTTTCTAGCTCATAAGAGTGATACATTCTCAACTTTTAAGAAATTTGCTGCTTTGGTTCAAAATGAGAATGACCAGAAAATTGTATCAATTAAAAGTGATCATGGAGGTGAATTCCAAAATGATTCTTTTCAAACTTATTGTGAACAACATGGAATCAACCACATATATTCTGCCCCTAGGACACACCACAGCAAAATGGGGTAGTGGAGAGGAAAAATAGATCCTTAGAAGAGTTAGCTAGGACTATGCTTAAGGACTCCAACCTACCTAAGTACTTTTGGGCAGATGCAATTAGTACAACCACTCATGTTGTCAATAGAGTACTCGTTAGGCCCCTCCTTAGAAAAACCCCCTATGAGCTTTACAAGGGTAGAAAACCAAACCTTTCCTACTTTAGAATCTTTGGTTGTAAGTGCTTTGTGTTGAACAATGGCAAAGAACACCTAGGAAAGTTTGACCCTAAGGCAGATGAAGGTATTTTTCTAGGATACTCCCAAACTAGTAAGGCCTATAGAATCTACAACAAAAGGATCTACAACAAAAGGTAAACCTGTAGATGTCACTAGGTTTCGGGGTATGATAGGATCTTTGCTCTATCTTACAGCAAGCCGACCAGACATCATGTTCAGTGTTTGTATGTGTGCAAGGTACCAATCAAATCCAAAGGAATCTCACTTCAGTGCAGTTAAGAGAATTTTCAGATATCTAGTAGGAACTAAGAGTCTCGGATTGTGGTATCCAAAGGGATCAACCTGTACCTTAGTTGGTTACTCAGATTCAGACTTTGCCGGATGTAAACTTGACAGGAAAAGTACCTCAGGAACGTGTCATTTACTTGGAAACTCTCTTGTGTCATGGTTTAGTAAGAAACAGACAAGCATTGCTTTATCAACTGCTGAAGCTGAATACATTGCAGCTGTGAGCTGTTGTGCTCAGATACTTTGGATGAAACAGCACTTATTGGATTTTGGTGTTGACTTGGGAACAGTACCTATCATGTGTGATAACACAAGTGCAATAAGTATTACCAAGAATCCAGTAATGCACTCCAGGACCAAACACATTGAAGTAAGACATCATTTTATAAGGGATCACTTTCAAAATGGAATCATTAAGCTCGAATATGTTAACACAACCGAACAACTAGCTGACATCTTCACAAAAGCTTTACCAAGAGAAAGTTTTCTGCATATAAGGATGAAACTAGGGATCATTGATCCTAGTGAGGTATGTTCTTTGATTCTTTCATAGGATACTTCTGGTGCTTGCAGTTGTTTTCCAGTTAAATCGATTTGGGAATCGATTACCAGCATGGTAAATGGTTTACAAAATCGATTTGGAAATCGATTGCCTTGGCCCCATAATTCAAAGTTCAGAATTTTTTTTTTAACTTGCCCGAGCGTCGATTGGGAAATCGACTAGTTCAGCTTTCAACGTTAAAACAATCGATTGGGACATCGATTAAGTAAATCTGGAAATCGACTTGGGAATCGATTTACAATATGACCATTGTGACTAGCCGTTGTATGTAATAATTACTAAATCGATTGACATTACCAGCAACGGTAACCTAATCGATTTGGGAATCGATTTACATGTTTAAGGGTTTAAATAAGAACAGTTATCAATCGATTTTTGCACTTCAGTTCTCCAGATTTCACCAATTTTCTTTGTCTGCTTCATCTCTCTGTTTCTGCAATTGTTATTTTGTTACTGTCTACATTCAATCTACGATTATGGCACGAGTCAAACAAACCCAGGCACGCACTCCTTCACCTTCATCTCCTTCATCCAGTGAAACCCCTTCACCACCACCTACTCTAACCAAAAGAGTACCCATACCTACACATAAAATTCTTACCAAAGACAAAGGCAAGGCACCTGCTGCTATTCAAGAGAAACCTAAAAAGAGAAAGGAACCCCCAACGGAAAAACTCATGGCTGATGCCATGAAGGAAATCTCACAAAAGAGAAAGAAGAAACCAGTTTCTTCACCCCCTCCCAAGAAAGTTCCTGCATCCAAGGAAAAAGATGCAGAACCCACCATACCATCAGACTTTCTGAAGAGAAAAATCCATGAGGGTCGGACTCTGGATTTTGCCTATTTTGATACAGACGGTTTTACGTTTCAGAACCATTTGAGATTTCACGGTCTTGAAAGCTTTCTTTCTTCTACTCTTGATAGTTATCCATGATTGATAAGTGAATTTTATTCAAAGTTTAAGCTGACTTAAAAAGGTTTTGAGGCTCAGGTCAAAGGGAAAAGAATTGCTATGTCCTTTGAAGATTTTTCTACCTTATCAGGATTGCCATTTCACGGAAAATCTATAAACGGCAGTTCTGAAGCTGATACGGCTGACGAAGGATGGGAAGAATCGGTTGACAGGCACACTGCTGTCAAGGACCTGATGATTGATGGTTTTGTTGAAACCATTTCATTACCTATCGGTCAAATGAAGGTCCAACATCGAATGCTGATGTACATGCTGACCAGGATGCTTGTACCACGTTCAGGCAACCATGCAGTAGTCCAGAAGTTGGATATATTACTGTTATGGGGTTTATCAAAGGAGCTCAGGATGAGCTGGGCATGGATTGTGCTAAGGCACATGCTGGAAGCTTCACAGAGCAAGCTTATGCTGCCTTATCCACAGCTGATTACCAAGATTCTGAAACATTTCAAAGTATCGTTTGTTAATGAAGAATCTGCAAAGACCACTCTAATTTTTGGAGAATCAATTGTAAACCAGATGCAATTGAAAAGGTTACATGGTATTTGGATAAGACCTCAGCCTACTGTTGAACCAGCACAACCTCAACCACAATCTCAGCCTTAACCAGCTACTGAAACAGCCCCTCTTGAGTTTGTTGCAAAGATAATGAAATTCATAGAAGCTCAAATGGCACACAATGCCAAGATGCTAGAGTCACAGTCCAGAATGGAAGCAAATTTGAGGACTCTCCAGGCATCCCTGAATTCGGTTGTTCAGGATGTGGATGCTATTCAAGCACACTTAGGCATCAAGCTGTCATTTGAAGATATCGCAGACATCGGTCGTCAAGCAACAGAGGAACCTAACCCAACTCCCCTAGATCAGCCTGCAACTCACGTTGAGGAGACACCTGCTGAGGGTAATACAACGGTCTCTGCCTCTCCCGTAGATAATAGTGAGGACCAGCCTAGATTAGGAGATTAGGAGTTTAGGATCTGTGTTGTTTTGTTATGACTTGGTGTATTCATTTCATCTATATACATAATGCATTAGAACGTTTATTCCATCACTCTCTGAATTCATTTGTCTAATATGCTCATTTATTGCTCTGATACACAATGTTTTATGATTTCAATCCCCAATGCTTATGTTCATTAACATAGGGGGAGGAAATTTTGTTTCTGCCTTTTTGCCTTAACTGACAAAGGGGGAGAAAAATTATAACTTGCTTATGACTGCTGCTGCATAATTTTGATACTCTGCTCTGATAAGAATGAATTATTAAAATGCTCTGATTTTTGATAAATAGCATGTGTATTGTTACTAGGATGCTCTGATACTCTGATGTTTAATCTGATAATGGTACATATGATGCTATGAAATGTTGTTAATATTATGTCTTGAAATGTTCAACTCAAGTTAAAATTGTATGATTGTCACTTATGCAAAAAGGGGGAGATTGTTGGATTTAGTCCTTTGAATCCTAATTTTGACATAATTAACAAACATACAATGTTCATACATCATATGATAAATCTAACATTTTAATTGAGCAAAATTTCAGGAACAACAACTCAACCCTACACACTTGAGACAAATTGCTTGGAACTCAAGAAATCAACAAAAGTTGAATATTCACTGAGTAAATCGATTGGGAAATCGATTTCATAAAAAGGGTGTAAGGAAACATAACTGTTTATGGTTGTATAATCGATTGGGCAATCGACTGGCACAATTAGAAATGAAAATTGCGCAAGTCAGTGGCAACCTGTTTTCAGGCTAATCGATTGGCAAATCGATTGTACACATCATAAATTAAAAACTGATTGAAACAAATCGATTGGGAAATCGATTGGGCAAGTCACAGTGACAATCCATTTTTTAGGGTAATCGATTGGCAAATCGATTGCTTAGATAATATTTGAAAAATAACTTGACCTGTGACAAACACAATCGATTGGACAATCTATTGTGAAAATTTCAATCATGTTAAGTTTGGTTTCAATCGATTGGGAAATCGATTGAACTAACATCTGGTAAGAACTTTTCAGGCAAATACTACCAAATCGATTGGCACTTCGATTAATATGAAAATAGCTAAGTCACTGATTTAAGCACAATCGATTGGCAAATCGATTGAAAGAAACTTTTTGAAATTACAGTGAACTTTAAGCTTGTGGCCAAATCGATTATGTGTATTTGTAAATCGATTATGAGACTTAGTAAATCAATTAAGTAATCGATTGGTGTGATTTTTATTGGAACAAAACACCTGCAATCGATTAAGTAATCGATTGGTGTGATTTTTATTTGAACACAAACACCTGCAATCGATTATGCAATCGATTCATATAAGTCTGAACATAATTTACTGAAAAAAGTTTTAAAAGAATCGATTGGCAAATCGATTGGCTTATGTAGTTTCAAGATTCAAGAAAAACAAGACTCGCGATAATCGATTGGCAAATCGATTAGACCTGTTTTATCACTTTAATGAATCGATTGGTAAATCGATTTATTAGTTGTTTTTCAGAAACTATATAAACTGTTTTCAATCATTCTCTCAAAAACACAATATAACACATGAAAAACATTTTGAATATACTTCAGAACACTGAAGAACTCTTAAGAACATATTGTTAACATTCTGATATTGCTTTTTCAGATCAAAGCCAAAAAAAAAAAGATTATCCATAATCATTGAGAGAGCTGAAAAAGTATTCTTGAGAGAAAAGACAATGTTCTCATAAACAATCATTGAATAACCAGATTGTGAGAGATACATTGATCAAGATTGAAGACACTTTTTGTACTTCTTTTATTCTGTTTGAAACAAAATACTTTGTAAAGAAACGACTGCGAAAAATCCAGCTAGAAACTGGTGGCGATCTTCTTGGGTGAAGGCCTCATTAAGAAGGAGTCGTACTTGATTTTGTGTGAGTCTGCCGAGTGACTACAAGGATCAAGGGTTAAGCAATAGGAAAGAGATTGTGTTAGATAGATAGGTTTCGAGGATACTGGGACAATCTGTAAACAATTCACAATTCTTTCTATTGGAGAAAAAGCTGAAATCCAGTTGGATTGTCAGGACTGGATGTAGGTTGTCTCGTTGACAACTGAACTAGGATAAACCTTGGTGCATTCTATTCCTTATCCTTTTACTTTTAATTGTTAATCTTGTATGCCGCATTATAATTCCGCTGTGTGTATGAATCTGAATAAATCTTGCATCGTATGATTGTATGTTCAATCTTAATTGTATGCTAGACGTATTCGATTTTCTATATTGCTTTAATTTGTTATAGACTGATATATTCTGATTATTTCGAGGTCATAATAATCAACAACTGTTAAAAACTAGAATGATCTTAGTTTTTCTAGATTGCTCCTCTTATAAACCAAAATGATATTGGTTTGCCCAGATTGATATTCTTATGAACCAAAATGTTATTTTATACACCAGAATGATCTTGGTTACCTATCTTCGAATAATACACTCAAAAACACAAGTTAATTAGCTACACAACTAGAATCAAGATTAGAAATTAATTAACTTGTTTTTTATCTTCAAACACGAGAAGAGAGGTTGAATTGTGTTCGATTACGTTGGTAATTTTTTCATTATTTGATTGACACTGGTTCAAATATATTTACTTGGAGTATCAGTAATAACAAAACTAAGGAGTGCAAGAATAAAGTGACACAAGTAATTTGTCATGGTTCACCACTAACTTGACTACATCTAGTCCGTTCACTCAGAAGGTTTTATTATATTACTTCAACAACTTGAATTACATAGCACCCGGCCCTCTAAGCTAGTCTTCTCAAACAGCCTGACAACCCTAGAATTGTGTGGAACACAAACACCTTGACTCTACCAGCCAAGTCTTCTCCACACAACCTGACAACCCCAGATTGTTGAATGCATACTAACACCACTATCAGGTTTGATTACAAAGGTTTTGAACTTGAGTAGTTACTTATAACAAGTTGATTATAACAATGAGTCTCACACTCTAAGAAAAACACTTAGAAAATAGTTCTCATTCGAACAAGCATTTCTCTCTTTGAAATCTAAGATGAATTTAGAATTTGAGCTTGAGTTCTTCTACTCTTTTATGATATTTTTAATGATCTTATTTTTAGTCTTGAGTATCTATTTATAGATAAAATTATGGATTCAATTTAGTCATTGTTTAATTATGAATTATCTTTATTCAAAAATAAGTTCTGAACAAGATGCTTTTTGATAATATGTTCTTTAGCTAAATCTTTATTTTTGAATCCAAACTGAGTAGTTCTTCTAGATTGATTATGTTTGTATTTTGTTCAGATCGAGTTGGTAAATTCTTCATATTGATTCTGATTGTATTTTGTTCAAATTGAGTTGATAAATTCTTTAGTTGATTATGTTCGTGTTTTGTTCAAATTAAGTTTGTAATTTCTTCAGATTGATATTGATATTGTTCTTATTTTATTTTAGATAAATCTTGATGAAATCTTCTTGTAAATAATTCATATCTTCTTGTGATAAAACTTGTTAGACATAAGTCCTCTTGATAATGATTTTGACATAATTAACAAACATACAATGTACATATATCATTTGATAAATCTAACAGGTTGAACTGAGTAACATTTCAGGAACAAAAAAGCAAACACTATACACTTGGAACAAAAGCTTGGAACTCAAGGAATCAACCAAAATTGGAGGATGTTATTGAGAAAGATTCAAATATGTATAGTGTGATTAGTGGTTATAGTAGTTATTTAATAGACTCATCACTATGGCTTCATACTTAAGTATTTGCCAAAGTAAAAATGAAATCATAAAATAAGAAAGTAAATCAATCAATTGATAAGTCAATTGATGAATCAATTGGGCAAATCGATTGTCTGACTCAGAACAAAAGTTTTTACTAAGTAAATCAATTGGGAAATCAATTACTTAAAGGCTTTAGTGAACCTGAGTTATGGGTTTAATCCAATCATTGGACAATCGATTGGGACATCAATTGAATAATCGATTTTGTGATTCACAGAACCAACCACTTACTGAATCAATCGATTGGCAAATCGATTGTGAAAAAGTTTTTTCATCAGGAATGAGTTCTGTGATCAACCAAATCGATTGGACAATCAATTGAATTAAGTTTCTTAAACTGCAAGTTTTGTGGCAATCGATTAGGTAATCGATTAAAGTTAATCATTTATCAGAAACATGTTGCATAATCGATTGGCACATCGATTTCAACCAAAATAGCTGAGCTACTGTAACAAGCCAAATCGATTGGCAAATCGATTGGATTAGAACAGTGGAGTCACTGTGACTAGTCAAGTCGATTGGCAAATCGATTGCATTAAAATGTCTGAGTCACTGTGATCAGCCAAATCAATTTACAAATCGATTGAACTAAATGTTTGAGTTACAGGAAGAATTCAGCTCATTGCCAAATCGATTATGACTATGAATATACGTCGACTGAGCAATCGATTGTTTTGATCTCGTTGTTTGAACAAAACACCTATAATCGATTACTCAATCGATTATGATATAATCATAGTATCAGTTTCTGATTTATGCATTAAAAGAATTGATTGGCAAATCGATTCATGCTTATATGTTTCAAGATTCAAGAAAAACAAGAAACGCGATAATCGATTGGGCAATCGATTAAGCTGGTTTTAAACTTTTATAAAATCGATTGAAAAATCGATTGTCCTGATGTTTTTCTGAATATATATAAGTTGATTCAATCACATTTTCTAACAACCAATACACTACACTTGAAACAATTATTCATTACACGTTTTCACAATACAGAAACCAGGAAAAACACTTTGAAAGAAATAATTGTAACCACACACAAAATACTCATTTGGCAAATCCTTTTTGTGTGAAATTCATATTGTGATTGAGTCATCATCATTTGTCCTCTTTTATCCTTTTCTGTAAAAACAATCTGTAAAGAAAGTTCTGGAAATCCAGTAGTGTAAACTGGTGACTATCTTTGTTGGTGCGTGTGTTCATCAACAAGAAGTCTCATCTTGATCTCGTGAGAGTTTGGCGAGTAACTCTAGGGATAAGGTGGCATTGTAATAGAAGCGAGTGAGTTGGATAGATAGGCCATGTGTGAGCTGGACAATCTGTAAAACGTACTCAAGTCGATTCTATTGGAAATGCTGAAATCTGGTTTAGATTTCAGGACTGGATGTAGGCTATCAAACAGATAGCCGAACCAGTATAAATCCTGGTGCACGATTTTCTTATCTTTTCTCTTTATTTTGATATTGCTTGAATGCTTATTCTTGAATGTTTGTATTGGTGAATTTCTGTCTTGATTAATATTTTGAATAAGCATTGTATTTGTACTCTCATATTGATAATTCATGCAATTGTGAATCTTTGTTCCTGAATAAATTTTGTAACTAATCATTGTTAATCTGGTTAATAATCTTGTAAGATTAGTAAAGACATTTCTCATATATTTTTTTACAAATAGAGGCCATAATTTCCTACAAAACTTGATGAAGTCTTCTTCAAATTTTGTTTTCAACTTGGTCAAAGATTTTCTTCAATCATAAATCAGAATCAAATCTTATTTTAAATTTTCATTAAAAAAACATTTGACCATATCTTCTTTTCAACTTGGTCAAATATTTTCTTCAATCATAAATCTGAATCAAATCTTATTTTAGATTTTGTTCAAAAACATGAATCTTCTTTTATACTCTATGAAGTCAAATATATTTTTCTCATAAAATAATATTGTTAACATCAAAACTCTAAGTATAAAACTAACTTGGTTCCAATATTCACCACCATGATATGATTTTGGGGTTTCAATATTTTTTCCAAGTTGGTTTTCCACCTCATTCTTAAAATCTTTGAACTTTCAAAAAGTTTATGATTTGTGTCTCATTTGAACACAAAACCATATTGACTAACGTCATTAGTGAATGTGACGAAGTAAGGAAAAACCGCCTCTAGCAAGTTTGTTTAGTGGGCCACATACGTCACTGTACTAATCCTAAAAGATCAATAGCTCTTTCACTATGACCAGTAAATGAGGCATTAGTCGTTTTTTCAAGTAAGTAAGATTCACACACTTCAAATAATTCATAATCAAATGAATCCAAGTATCCTTCTCTATGGAGCTTGGATATGCATTTCACACCTATATGGCCTTAACGACAATGCCAAAGGTACGTAGGTTTCCAATCATTTGATTTAACCCTTTTGTCCATTTATGTTATAAATGAGCATATCTAAATTTAGGACATAAATTTCATTACATATATGCACTTGCATAAAACACATAATCTAAATATAGAACAACTTTTATTCTTTGTAATAACATTAAAACCTTCCTTATCCAAACAAGAAATAGAAATGATGTATCTGCAAATGGCTAAAACAAAATTACAATTATTAAATTCTAAAATAAACCCTAAAGGTAAAGTCAAAACATAAGTTCCTACAAATAATGCAGCAATCTCTCCTCCATTTCCAACTCGTGGGTTGACTGCACATTTAGCCGATGTCCTACTCCTTCTTAGTTATTTCACATTAGTATAAATGTGAGAACCACACCTAGTATCCAATACCCAAGATGCAAAAATAGACAAATTGACTTCTATAACATAAATACCGAAGGTGGAAGTCTCATTTCCTCTTTGCAATCCCTACCATTGGCTTTACTCAGCTTGGCTTTTGCCTTGCCTTTCTCTTTATGTTGTATAAACATCGACATGAGAAATTTTTCTTTACGATTGCCCTTACTAGTTTGTACCATCACTATGACCTTACCCATTCCTTTGTTGATGTCTTGCTCAATAGCTCTCAATATTCCAGCAATTTTTGGAAATGTTTTAGCCAAATCATTGATACACTAATGCATAACGAATTGATTAAAACTATCTAACAATGATTGTAGGATCACATCTGTTGACAGTTCTAGGCCCAAAGGAAATTTTAGTCTTTCTAGGTTCTAAATGTACCTAATCATTTGGAGTATATGAGCCCTACTGAACTTCCTTTTGTTAGTATGCATGGAAAAGAGCTCTTATTATTACTAAGAGCTCTTGATACTTCAAACATTTCCTTCCTAGCCTCCACTTGAAAGATAATTTTAAGGTGTTCTATCATATAAAAGACATCCATGTTCTCATGCTGCTTTTGCAGGTTTGAGTTCATAGTAGCAAGCATAAGGCATGAAGCATTTAAGGCATCATATTGATTCTTCTTATATGCATCTCGTTCTAGTAGCATTTGCACCGGATTGCTCATGCATAAGCCTTTCGAGCACATACAACTTCCTCTCTTGTTTAAAGACAATTATGATGTTTCGATGTGAATCAACGAAGCTAGTTCCTAATAACATTTCCTTCTCAAAGATGCTTCACAGTGGAATTGTGTTGGTTTGTTTGCTGACATGGTTAGTCTAAAATAGAAAAGAAATATATAATTATCAGGTAATAAACATATTTTACATGTCTTTATTAAATAAGTTCCCTTTGTTTTACTCAAATCAGTGACTCACACCATTGACTTGAAAAATCCCATTAGAAGATTTCCTAGTGAGACCAAGATCCATATTTCACCTTGTTTTCAAACAGCTGAGCTGATTTACCCAAAACACGTCTTCCTCCCTATCCCTATTTGTCTCGTCCATTTTCTTAGTCTACACTACCCTTTGAGGAAACTGAAGTGGTATATTTTGCTAAATATCAATAGTTTCAGGTATCAAAGTATCTTTAACAACCTTGTTATTTTTCACAGCAGTTTTAGGTACCTTTGGTATTTCAATAGCTTTCCCAAACCTCAATGTACTTGGGAGCATTTGGATTTACTACTAACTGTGCATGCAATTGGTTTGACCTTGAGTCTGCAATTGATTAATTGAAGTGGCTAGCTGGCCAATCTTTGTTTCCAAATTATGAATGGTGGAATGTATTCTTTATTGAAATTGGAGATTCTGGACAACCATCTTTTTAACGAGGTCCTCTAATGAAGGTGCATTGTTTTGTTGTTGTGGAATTTTTTGTCACTGATATGGAATGTTTTGTTGTTGCGAAATATTTTGATGCTGATGCTGCCTAGGTTGTTGTTGTGTAGATGAGTTCCCCCATCTCAGGTTGGGATGGTTTCTCCAACCAGGATTGTACCTGTTAGATGACAGATGATAGTTGGCTTGAGGATTATATATATTTGCAGCATATGCTTGAGGAGCATCAACAATTGGATCTTCTTGCAATGTAGGACATGAATTTGTAGGATGCTCTAGAGAAGTGCAAATACCACAGACCACTGTTTGGGCTTTACGTATTGCCAATTTTTTTTACTAAAGACGTAAGCTCATCAAGTTTGCTTCCTAAATTCTTGCAGGAAAAAGCTTGAATTTCATTCATTCCCCTTGTCAACACTGCTGAATTGCTTCTAGTTGTAAACTGTTGAGAATTAATGGACATGTTTTCAATAAAAGCTTTTGTTGCTTCTGGGGTCTTATCGACAAGTGCTCCCCTACTAGTAGCATCCAAAATGCTTCTATCCATAGGTAGAAAGTGTAACACCCCGTTTTTCTAAGCGAGGGTGTATTTTTTTTTTCAAAAGAATTAAAATAAAACAGAGAATTAAATAAGGTAAAATACATTTGGATACATATTTAAGTCGTAACACAACAACGATTAAGTCAACAGAATTTACAAGAAGCGAAATAGTTTTTGAAATACGAATCCAAAGTATTTACCCGTCAAAAGTTGGTACATGTAACCATCGAAATAACATGTCAAGCTGACAATATTAGTATAGGTTACAGTCTTCCATTTTAAAATAAATACAATACAAAAGAAAGACATCTGATCCCTCTATGTCAACCTAATCTGATCATTTTACAAGACAACTAAACACCCTGAGTGATCTCTCCACGCGCCCCGTGAGATCCTCCTAACATAGCTGCAGTCAAGCGTTCCCATCTCCATTCCGTCCGTAGGGTAAGAACGGTAGGATCGTCCTGGACTCTCATATGAGGGCAAAGCCCAGATTTCCACAATAATTGTAAAGGGTCACCAACCGAAATTAACAGATAACACATAACATTTAAGTTTTAAATGCACAAAATAACCTTTCAACTAAGCATGCACCTTAAAAGGATTTCCATATGCTAAAAGTTCATATAATGCTTGCCAATTAACAATGAACTCAAAATGAAGTTCTCAAATCATCAAGTAATACATAACTGACCAAAGCATTGATAATCAATGAGCAATCGATTATCTAACTCAAAATAAGGACTTTTGCTAAGCCAATCGATTGCCAAATCGATTTGGTCAGTTCTGCCTGAGTTTCTGCATGACCAAATCGATTTCTAAGTCGATTTTTGTCAGTTTTGATGAGTCCCTGTGTTGCCAAATCGATTTTAGCAGTTTTGCTGAGTTCCTGCCCTCTCTGCCAATCGATTTCCAAATCGATTTCTTAAAAGATTTTGAAAGATATATTTATACAATCGATTGGCAAATCGATTAGGTTAAAATAGTGAACTTCCTGCAACTCATCCAATCGATTGGGAAATCGATTTCCCTCATCATTTTTCCAAAAATTCATAACTAACTCAATCACATTCATACATAATCTCAAATCCTAACACTTAGCACTGATAACGCAATCGCTACAACATCATTAGTTTCGAAATAGTATTTGCCAAGCAAACATGTTATCACCAAATTCCAAAACATAACACTTAACATTATAACACAATTAATACAACATCATGGGTTTTCAAAATGGTATAGCAATCCAACATGTTTATCACCAAATTCCAAAACATAACACTTATAACACAATTACTACACATACCAAATGGACCAACAATTCACAATTTAACAGGGTGTGTCTCTCACGGACAAACACCTGTGCAGTCTCTCACGGACAAAACACCATTCCCTAAGGGAACGTAAGTCGTAAACGTACTACCTATCACGGGTCCGTACTGTTTACCGAGGTGCCACCTATCCGGGTCTGCACAACTTACCAAACGTAAATCGTAAATGTACTGCCTATCACGGGCCCGTACCGTTTACCAAGGTGCCACCTATCACGGGTCTGCACGATTTACCAAAACATACACAAGTAAACGAGACATTAAGAGATTCCCAATTCTTAATTCTCATCTAACTTAAACCAGGTCGTAGTCTCTCACAGACAAACCACTGCGCAGTCTCTCACGGACAACCATAATTCCCTCAGGAACGTAAGTCGTAAACGTACTACCTATCACGGGTCCGTACTGTTTACCGAGGTGCCACCTATCTCGGGTCTGCACAACTTACCAAACGTAAATCGTAAACGTACTGCCTATCACGGGCCCGTACCGTTTACCAAGGTGCCACCTATCACGGGTCTGCACGATTTACCAAACACACATAAGTAAACGAGACATTAAGAGATTCCCCATTCTTAATTCTCATTTAACTTAAACGATTTTTCAAAACAACATTAAGTAAATAAGTCATTAAGAGATTCCCCATTCTCAATACTTATTTACTTAAACGATTTTCCAAACAAATATTAAGTAACCAAGACATTAAGAGATTCCCCATTCTTTAACGCCCAGTTAACTTAAAACGGTTTTCAAAACAAATATTAAGTAACCAAGACATTAAGAGATTCCCCATTCTTAACGCCAGTTAACTTAAACGGTTTTCAAAACAAAATATTCAGAAACGAGACATTAAGAGATTCCCATTCTTAATACTCCATTTACTAAACGATTTCAAAAACAAACATTAAGTAACCGAGACATTAAGAGATTCCCCATTCTTAACGCCCAGTTAACTTAACATTTTCAAAACAAATATTAAGTAACCAAGACATTAAGAGATTCCCCATTCTTAACGCCCAGTTAACTTAAATTTTTTTTAAAACAAACGCACATTAAGTAAACAAGACATTAAGATATTCCCCATTCTTAATACTCATTTAACTTAACGGTTTTCAAATTCCACACAAAACAAACTCAAACAAATTCTCACATTCAATCCATAATTCACACCAAAACACATCAATCAACAAACATCAAGTATGCACACTCCAAATACGATGAACACACATCAACATAATAAATTTCATTTATTCAAAATCTTACGTACGTGAGGTAAATTCATTTTTCCCAAACAATACTCCAATCCTAACAAATTCGTTTCCACACAACCACAGATAAGGCCCTAGATGCAAACTAAAAAGTTTGGAAGGAGCCATTACCTTAACGTTAGCTCTAACGTACGATTACAAGCACCGTGAGTAAATTCGGTAAAATCTTCGCTCGCAACGTTGCCTCCAAATTGGTCCCCTAGCACCGTGGCGTGGTAGTTAAGCAACTTTCCCTTCTAACTCTTCGCGAAATGAAGCTTGGATCTAGAAGAAACGGAGGGGTTTGTGTTTGAATCTCAAATACCGTTTTTCTTCGTTTTCCGAATCAAGACGGAAGAGTGGAGTTGCGAAATCTTGTTCTAACACTCACCCAACCTGGGTTACTAGTCTTGAAGAAAGAAAGCAACGAAGACGAAATGGAGGAGAAGGGAAAATGGGGGGTAACGCGTAGGGAGGAAGAAGATGAATTCTTCAATTTTCTTTCCTTCCTGTTTCCTTCCTTTTGTTTTTCCTGTCCTTGTCTAATTTCCATCTTCCTTTATATAACCTTTTTCTTTTCCTTTTCCTTCCTTCTAATTTCCTTTCTTCATTCTCTCCAAGCAAACATAATTATTATATTATATTATATATTTATATATTAATATAACTTAACAAATATCTCAAATATCTAGATATTTGTTAAATTACCATTTCACCCGTAAGCATTAATTCTCCGTTAAAGGATTTTACCGGCACTAATTTAAATTTTATTATCAACGAGTAATTCTAAACAGTGTCAAAATAACTTTTTGATCCTTATAAAACTCCATAATTAATAATTATACTTTGGCTAAAAAAGCCTCCGAGCCAAATCCAAAAACATATAAATACATAAAGTTGTACTTTAAAATTTATGGGTCTTACAGAAAGCCTTCATAAAAATACTGAATAAGCAATTGTTCAGAAATAAGGTGATGAGAACAGCTAGACACTAATTTCTTGAATATCTCCCAATACCCGTGTAATGATTCCCTATCAATCTGCCTAATGCCACATATTTATTTTCTGATTTAAGCAGCTCATGAGGCAGAGAATAATTCTTCTAGAAACTTCTTGAAATCATTCCAACTTGTAACAAAACCTGGTTGAAGGTAGTATAATCAGTCATTGGCAACACCTTGGAGTGAAAATAGGAAGGCTCTCAGCTTAATATGGTCTTATGTGACTCCTTGAGGCTTCATGGTAGAACACACAATATGGAATTCTTTCAAGTGTATGTGGGGATCCTCACCTACAAGACCATTAAACTTTGGAAAAAAGTGTATTAAACCAGATTTAAGTTCAAATGGTATAATAGTTTTAAGAAATGTGATACACAATGCATTATAAGTGACATTAAGGTCAACTCTTATATTTAATCTCTAAATCAAATTGACTTCTGATAAGTCATTAACCTTTGTGAGATTTTTGAGCCTTATTATGAATAGACTACATTTTTCCATCTTTCTTTTTTCTTGTGTGTTATCTCACTCATGATTGCTAGTTACACCAGAACTTGACTTGACTCTTGTCCGCATGCATATATTGAAATGATCTAGGCATTTGTTTCTTGATTAAGCTACTAGCCAAATAAACCTACCCTACAATTATCCATTTGTTTAGGCCCCTTTGAGCCTAATTATCCTATTCTTTGTTATATAGCTCGTTACAAGCCTAAAAGTAAAAAACAATGAATTGACCCAATCTTGAGAGGATAAAGGAGTCTTTCTTTAAATAAGTGTAGGGGTGCTCAACTTGTGTTGTTTAAATTAAGGGTCATGAAAAAAAGAGAAAAAAAAAGAAAGAATATATATATGTTATATATATAATATATATATATATGGAATAATATATATATATTGAGGAAAATGGTTGTGTTAATGAGCAAAGATAAATGTGAAAATAAAAGTCAATGATGTTTTGTTGAGTTATTTCTTAATGTTGTTTCCTCTCTCTTAATCATTACGTCATTTATCCCTCTCTGATTTTCAGCCTAGTCTCTTAGGATTAATCCTCCCTTACCTTGGCCACGTTATACCTGAATAAGACCTTTTGATCATTATGTGCATGTGTTTCAAATATAGATTATAGAGACTTGTCAAGCCTATGGTAAGTGGCTAGCTTTTAATGATGTGCTTTGAGTGTAACAATAGCCCAAACATCTTTGAGAGATTTTATATCCTTAGGAGGACTCTTCACTTAAGAATGCATTCTTTAGTTAACCTTGTCCTCTTGTTTGCCCTTGATTGTGATAATAAATAACTATTCATGATGCCTTAAGCTAGAAAAAATTTTTTTTTCTCTCATCAACTTTGCATTCATAGAATTTTGGAATCGCATGCATGCTTTGCTCGGAAGTGCAAAGGTTTAAGTGTGGAAATTGATCATATCATTGGGTACATGTTTTTAACTTTTTAGTTTTGGTATTTAAAAAGTTCTTTATAGCTTAACTAATATTTTAGCTTGTTTCTAAATTTTGGCGCGAATTTAATTATAATATTTATTTTTTTTAATTTTGAACCTTTCTCGCTACATAAGGCCATAACCTAAGCTCTATATATCGGATTGGCGCATACGAGCAGGCGTTGGAAAGCTAAAAATCAGAGCTACAACTTTTGTGTTGGAAGAAAAGACCAATTCCGAATTTACTGGGCTAAATTGCAGATTTCCTAATCTGGACTTTTGTAATAATTTTAATTAGCAGGTCAATTGTTTTTAAACCCTAAAGCCAATATCGAGTACACAGATTTGTTTCTTTTCTATAGAAGAAATATTAGGATTCAGATTGCTACAAAAAATAAACAGTTTTTATTTTAATTTCATGGAAGACTAATTTTATAAGGTTAATCCACGATTTAAGAGTTTCATCAACACCTTTGAGATTAGGTTACACAGGTCAATTTCGATATATGATTTATTCTTGTTTTGATTATATTGATATTATGATTTCTTAAATTGAATTTCAATATGATCGATTAAATTTATTTGACAGAATTTGGTTTCGGTTTTCTAATTTACTTGAATTTATTGAATTATAATTTTGCGATGTCTTGATCGTTAAATGTAATATTATTTGATGATTGTGATACTAATAATCAATCAAAGAAAAGGAATTCATATAGGATTGATTACGCTTCTTTGATAATTCTATAGTCAAATAATAAAGAAATCACAAATTAGAAATTAAACTCATCGATAGAATCTGTGATAGGTTTGAAACTCGAATAAGTGAATTAATCGTTTTGCTATTCTATTTAATCAAAAATCTAAAAAAACCCTTTTTAATTTCAACTTTCAATTCAAATTATTATTATTATTATTATTATTATTATTATTATTATTATATATTATTATTATTATATTATTAATTATTATTATTATTATTATATATTATTATTATTTTATTAATTATTATTATTATTAATATCAGAAGTCATTGTGAAACGATTCGAGTTATTACCTCTATATACATTTTATCAATTGTATTTGACCCGTGTGCGACAGCGAATCACATAACATTAATGGAAGCTCCTAAATCTAACATAACATTTTCAAATTGACTATTGCCTATGGTACACGGAACGGAAAAAGTTCCTAGATCTTTGCATTTCTGAGGCATGGGCTAAATGAGGGCTGAAATATTTCGCTTCATGTTTACCCTTTAATTACCTTTTATTCTTTTCTTGTATGTGCACAACTCTTTTAGAAATTTGACATATCTTGGGATCTGCTTAATTGCTTCAAGGAGGGGAATGTTCATTTCCACCTTTCTTAAATGTATCCAAGATCTCTCTGTCCCTATCTGCCTCGTCCAATTTCTTAGTTTTCACTACCCTTTGAGAAAAAGGAAGTGGTATATTTTGCTCAATATCAACAATTTTAGGTATAAAGTGTCATCAGCAACCTTGATATTTTTCACAACAGTTTCAGATACCTTTGGTATTTCAACCGCTTTCCCAGACCTCAATGTAATTGCACTGACATTGGGCACATTTGAATTTACTAATAATTGTGCAAGCAATTGGTTTGACCCATGAGTCTGCAATTGATTAATTGAAGTAACTAGCTGACCAATCTTTGTTTCTAAATTTTGAATGGTGGAATCTGTTTTTTGTTGAAATTGGAGATTATGGACAACCATCTGTTTAACGAGATCCTCTAATGAAGGTGTATTATTTTGCTGTTGTGAAATGTTTTGTCGCTAATGTGGAATGTTTTGCTGTTGTAGAATATTTTATTTCTGTTGCTGCCTAGGTTGTTGTTGTGTAGATGAATTCCCCCATCTCAGGTTGGGATGGTTTCTCCAATCAGGATTGTACCAGTTAGATGACAGATCATAGTTGGCTTGAGGATTGTATATATTTGTTGCATATGCTTGAGGAGCACCAATAATTGGATCTTCTAGTAATATATGACATGAATCTGTAGGATGCTATGGAGAAGTGCAAATACCACAAACCACTACTTGGGATTTACCTATTGCCAATTTTTTTACTAAAGATGTAAGCTCATCTAGTCTACTTTCTAGATTCTTGTGGGAAGAAGCTTGAATTTCATTTACTCCTCTTGTCAACACTGATAAATTGCTTCTAGTTGTAAACTGTTGAGAATTAATGGACATGTTCTCAATCAAAGCTTTTGCTGCTTTTGGGGTCTTATCGACAAATGCTCCCCCACTAGCAACATCCAAAATGCTTTTATCCATAGGTAGCAAGCCTATAAAAATACTGGATGAGCAATTATTCAGAAATTTGGCGATGAGGACAGTTAGACACTAATTTCTTGAATCTCTCCCAATACTCATGTAATGATTCTCTGTCAATTTGCCTAATGCCATATATTTCTTTTTTGATTGAAGCAACTCTTGAGGCAGGGAAGAATTTTTCTAGAAACAACTTCTTCAAATCATTCCAACTTGTAACGGAACCTAGTTGAAGGTAGTATAATCAGTCATTGGAAGCATCTTGGAGTGAAAATGGGAAGGCTCTCAACTTAATGTGGTCTTCTGTGACTCTTTGAGGCTTCATGGTAGAACACACAACATGGACGTCCTTCAAGTGTTTGTGGGGATCCTCACCTGCAAGACCATTAAACTTTGAAAGCAAGTGCATTAAACCAGATTTGAGTTCAAATGGTACAATAACTTCAGGATATGTGATACACAATGCATTATAAGTGACATTAGGTGTAACAAGTTGTCTTAAGGGAGTCCCCACACTTGAACTTTTGCACTCTGAGCAAAGCAATGCATGTGATTCCAAATATTCTCATGAATGCAAATTGGTGAGAGAAAAAAAAAATTCTAGCACAAGGCAATCATGAATAGCTTTTTATCACAACCAAGGCAAACAAGAGGACAAGTTAACTAAAGAATGCATCATAAGTGATAAAGTCCTCCTAAGATATAAAATTCTCTCAACCACTCAAAGTGTTTGGGCTACTGTTTACACTTAAAGCACATCATGAAAGCTAGCACTACCATAGGCTTGACAAACCTCTAAAATCTATATTTGAATCACATGCACATAATGATCAAAAGGTCTTTATTCAGGTTGTATCGTGACAAAGGTAAGGGTGAGATAATCCTATGGGCACTAGGGCTGAAAATTAAAGAGGATAAAAGAGTAATGATCAAGAGAGAAAAACAACATTGAGAAGTAGCTCAATAAAATATCATTGACTTTTATTCTCAAACTCTCTTTGCTCACAAACAACAAATTTTCCTCATTTTATTAATTTATATATATACATATAGACATATATTTTTCTATTCTTTCTTTTCTTTCTTTTTTTTCTTCATTCTTTCTCTTTCTCTTCTCTCTCATCTCTCTTCTCTTCTCTCTCTTCTCTATTCTCTCTCTCTCTATCTCTCTCTCTCTCTTCTCATCTTCCTCTCTTCTCTCATCCTCACTCTCTCTCTCTCTCCTCGTCTCTTCGTCTCTCTCTTCTCATTCCTCTCTCCTCTCCTCTCTCTCTCTCTCTCTCTCTCTCTCTCTCTCTCTCTCTCTTCTCTCTCTCTCTCTCTCTCTCTCTCTCTCTCTCTCTCTCTCTCTCTCTCTCTCTCCTCTCTCTCTCTCTCTCTCTCTCTCTCTCTCTCTCTCTTGGATTCTTTTTATTTTATTTATATGGATCTTCACATCATCCATATTTTGCAGCAATTTATCACTTTCACTATCTAATTATGAACTCGTGGATTAACCTTACGAAATTAGTCTTCCATGAAATAAAAAAGTATTTATATCTTTCTAGTTTTGAATCCAAAAATTACAATGTCTAAGAAAGGAAAGAAACTCCCAATATATAGTACTCGATTTTGGGATTGAAAAAATACTTAAAATTAGTACAAAAGCCCAGATAACGAAATCTATAATTTTGGCCCTATAAAGTTCTTCATTGGGTTTTTGTTCCAACATAAAAGTTGTGGCTCTGATTTTTAGTTTTTCAACGTCTGCTCGCATGCGTCAATCCGATATCCAGAGCTCAAGTTATGACCTACAGAGTGAACAGGGGTCAAAATGCTAATAATAAAATTATAATTCAATTTCGAACCAAAGTTTAGAAACAAACTAAAAAGTTATTCTAAGTAGTATAGAGCTTTTAAAATACCAAAGTAAAAAGCTAGAAACATGTGTCCAAATGCTATGATGAGTATATATACTTCACATCTTAAAGCATATGAAACACATATATACAAAACATGCTAACACACATACTACATATCATTGCATCAATGTATGGTGTTGCCTTCCAGTCATTGTGATAGTTACAATTATTTAAAATAAATTAATTATTATCACGATGCAAATCATATTTTAAAATAATCACGACACGCTTTAAATAAAATATAAAAAAATAATAATAATAATTCATAACTATGTGCCCTTAATGATTAATTAAAATTAATTATTTAATACATCTCAAACTATTTACAAAATAATAACTATTAATATTAATAACTAATTTTTGAGCATGGTATGTTTTAAGAACTTCAAAATCAAAACTATTGCAACTATTGTATTCTGAATTCTGATTCAAATATTCTTATTAATATTAAACAAGAGCAAGAATGCATTCTCAATTTCTAACATATTAGCTCAACATTGAGAGCACATACTTTGCAAATATATAGAGGCAATAATTATGCATTGAATATCATATATATCAAGAGTGCTCTCAGTTGATAACATTTATTTTATATAAATCATATTCTAGAAAATATTTAGGCATGTTATCAAATAGGTAAACAAACACCTACGAAAATAAGACATAAAAACGACCATAGCTCTGATACCACTGAGATATATTTTAAAATTATTTTCAAGAGAGAAATTTACTCATTATCATGGATCACGCACGCACAATATTTTACATGAGATTTATGTGTTTACCTCTTGAAGCGTCGAGTAGGATAAATCACCAACACCACGAAATTGTATTGTCTCTAATTAGTCCACTTGAACGATTGCCTCATAATCAATGACTCTATCCGTTTTAACAAGTCTTTGTTAAATATGCTCCCACCATTTTACTCAAATCAATGACCCTAACCATTGACTCGAAAAATCCCATTGGAAGATTTTATAGTGAAACCAAGATCCATATTTTTCCTTGTTTTGAGACAAGTGAGCTGATTCACCCAAAACACGAATATTAAGGTAGGAAACTCTTTTCCAATTACATAGCATATAACCCTTGAAATAGTTGGGAGAACAACACTTGTTCTAATCCATCTTATGAATTAAATTTCAATCCCTTTAACTCTTAGTTCATTTCAAACCTATTGAATTCAACTTAGTTAAGTTAAATCCAATGATTGGTAGTTGGATCTTATCATGCTGCGCCTCACCGATATAAAATAGTGTATCCAACTTTAGCATGACCCACAATATACGATATTGACCTTGAAGAGTGCCACACATTTAAAGACATTTAAAGTATGCTAACACACATCCTACATATCGTGCATCGCATACAAAATATATATGACTAGATAATATATTTACGACCACTTAACGCAAAAGTCAAATTAACTAAATATAAATTACAAATATTCAGGAGTTGACTTCTCAAACCTCTCCATTGGTGTCATTGTATAATATTACATCTCATTATCGTAAATAGTTACAATTATTTAAAATAAATAAATAAATTGTTACGACATGTAAACCATATTATAAAACCAGGCCGTATTTAAGAAAAATAAAATAATCACTAAACATTCTAAGTCCATAACTATAAATCCTTAATAATTAATTAAAAGTAATTACGTAATACATCTCAAAATATTTACTAAAAATGACTCTTTATTATTATCAACTAGTTTTGAGCACGACAAATTTTAATAAATTCAAAACCAAAGTTGTTGCAACTACTGCGTTTTGAATTCTTATTCAAATATTCATATCATTGATAAACAAGAGCAAGAACATGTACTCGATTTCTATATTAGAATTATATTGGGAGTACATATTTCGCAATAATATCGAGGCAACAACTATTATTCGAATATCATATACATCAAGAGTGCTCCTACTTGAAACATTTATTTTATATGAATCATATTCAAGAAAATATGTATGCATGTTATCGAATAGATAAACGAACACCTATAAAAGTAAGATATAAATGATCATGACTCTGATAACAGTGTTGAGAAATAAAGAGATATATTTTAAAATAATTTTAAAATTATTCTCAAAAGCAAAAGTTGTCCATTGTCATTAGGGATGAGAATATGTTAGGTCGCCCGTCAGAGGCCTATGGCCTAACCTACTAATGGTCTGGTTTGGCCTAGCCTTGCCTATTTAATAAAAGTGTAGGCTCAAAGTATTCTTTAAAGTCTATTTATTTAAATAGACCAGGCTCAGACTTATAAAAAAGCCTATTAGGCATGACATGTCGGTTCTATATATATTTTATTATTTATTAATGTTAATTATTATATTATTTTAATTATTTATTATTATTTGATTATTTATTAATAATATTATTTTCTATTTTAAAGTCTATCAATTAGAAAATTTACTCAGTAGTCGTTCTATATTCAGTAGCTATTCCATATTGGTAACGATTCCATATTCGTAGCCGTTTAATTAGGCAATCACTCAATAGTCGTTCCATATTTGTTTGAGATGTAAGAATGAGTGCATATATTTCAGGAAAAAAAAATCTATTCTTTGAAACCAAAAATAATTTTTTAGGGTTTAAATGGTGTTTGTTTCAGATTTTTAAAAAATTATTTTGTTAGAAAAATCATTTTTGTTTAATATATATAGATATGTAAAATATAACATTTAAATATTTTAATGTTAATAAGGCTTTTAAATAGGCTTTCAGGTCAGGCGCATACTTTTAAAAAGATTAGGTCAGGCTAAAAAAAAGCATATGATAGGTCATAGGCCAAAAACATTAATCGTAGGCCAGACTCAAACCTTTCAAAGCCTGGTCTGACCTGTCCTATTCCCACCCCTAATTATCATGGATCACGCACACACAATATTTCACATGAGATTTATGTGTTTACCTCTTAAAGCGTCAAGGAGAAAAACTCACCAATACCACAATATAGTAGCGTTTCTACTCAGTCCACATAAACGCTTATTCTAGGGTTAGGTTAAGAGGAGACAAATATATATATATATATATATATATATATATATATATATATATATATATATATATATATATATATATATATAGTACTTCTTTCAAACTTACTATCATGGTAGATCTGTATGCTACAAAGCTCAATTCATTATTTAATTAAATTTTTTTATTTTTGGAATTAACTGTTCTATCGTGTGACTCTATAGGCTCCCACTTAATTAGCAATGATTTAAAATATTGAAATAATATAAAATATTAAGTTAATATTAAATATTATAAACAATGAGTAGCATCTAGCAATACATAATTGCTACTTAATTAATGAGAAAAGCAATGATCTGAATTTAACCTTATCGTGACCACTATTTACTATGCAGTAACTGTCTCTCCATCCAAATATCCTGATCGAACACAAGACATAAAAAATGTCATCTTTATAATGTCCAATAATTTGTTTCTCGATTCTTGAGTATACTAGCAATAATAATGTAACCAATATCTTATATTGGTTCACTTTAGCTTGACCACACATATTTCACATATCACCCTATCGAGTGGCTCAAGACACGAATCCTGTTAGACATAAGAGATGAATTTTATCTATATCATTCACGTCCTTCTACATAGTTTATTGTAGACCCAATAACAACTCTTATGATTGTCAGTTTATAGATAATGTTTGATGGTGTATACAAATCTCCAAGTAAAGATTGTCTTGAAGTCAAATGACCACTCACTATGGTCGTAACAACCCACTTAACAACCCACATATTAATTTAGGAATAATGATTTTTAGTTAAAATGGGAATGGGAAAGAGATAATATGGGAAATGTCTAATGGTAAAAAAAGGGAAATTTTCACTCACTTCTCTCACTTATTTCCTATTTGGGAAAAATCTGGAGTAAGCATTTTTCTTCATTTCCCTAATTTCCTGTAGTTGAAGACGGAAGAACACCCAAAACAACATTGTTCATCATCCCTTCCAATTCTCTATTTTCCCCTTATCTTCAAAGTCTTCCAAAAAGTAAAGGCTCACCTAAGTCCCTCAGACATGTCCAAAAGCATTGCATGCACGATCCTACCCCCTCAATATTCGAGAATCAACCAAGAGCAGTGACACAGTGAAATGACGAACAAGAAAGAGGGATTTCCAAGCCTAGAACAGAGACATGATTTTAAGGAGAACCAAGAACTACTGGAGCCAACTTTTTCTCTAATCAGTTCAAATTTCAAAGGATAACTCTTAGAAGCTGTGAGTTCTTTTAGATTAAAATTCATTTAGCATGAGGTTTCTTAGGTTAATTCAATTAAAAATCTCCATTAATAATAAATTATTTTTTTGGGGTTTAATGGGTTTAATGTAAATATGAAAATGAGAGGGAATGTATCTTTTAAGCATATAGGAATTTTGGGAATTCTGCACTCAAGGTTTTATTTAAAAGTTATCCATGTTGTTTGTTTTTAATCGCGATGAGTGTGTTGATAGTGAATTAAAATCCATTAAATTGTGATGAATGAATCATAGTTTAGATGTATAGATCCACACCCAAGGCTAGTGCATATGTCTCTGATTTTCCTCTTCCTTGCCTCTGTTTTTTATCTTCTGTTTGTCTCTGATTAGAATCTACCTCTGATCATGCCGCCTCTAATCCAAGCATCATTTGATCATACTAACTATGATCAGAATATGCCTCTGATCATGCCGCATATGATCCAAGCATCCTCTGACCATATCTGTCTCTGATCAGGTTGCCGATTGTCGAGCCTGCTTCTGGTCCGTGCTTCCTGATTTGAATGTGGAATTTAAAGTAGAGACTCACAATTTAAACAAACAACTAGCTAAAGTTTTTAGAATTGATTTACAATTAAGATATTCCTTAATTGTAATGTATTACTGAATTTATGAAACAATTGTGTGGCTAAATGATGCATTGGATTCATAACATAATATTACAAATGCATTGCATTCATTAGTCTTAACATGCATGGTCCAAGTACACGGTGGAACATTTAAGGATTGTTCTAGGCATGGAACAATGAATAAATGAATGACAATTAGGACGCTGATTGGGGTCATGGCAAAATCATCTTTACGAAGAGGTCTCAATTATCTTGGTGACCCACGTCAAAATAATTGAGAAACTTTTCGATAACGATTGATTACTACCTTTTGTAAACACTTGCAATTAATTGTAATGTGTAGATTATGCACTGTTAATTATTATTATTGTCGTTGAGAATGAATCTAATTGTATAGTTGCATGTATGTGATGTTTGTTGTAATATTGTTAATTGTGAATAGATGATATTGATATGCTTCAACTTGTATGTCTATGTGTTACATGTATTTCGTATGATTATCCTCCACTTTGTATCATTATATGATTTCTGATATATTCACTTTACATTTGCTTGTATTTGACGTTGTGATGACACTGAGGTAGTGTAATTAATCATATTGGTTTCTTTTATTTAACGAATGAGTTTATGTATGATAGTTTGTGCATTGAGAAAATGTGATTCCTGAACTGATATTGATATATGCCATACTTTTATAAAAACTAATCTTATTTACTTCATTATATAAATTACTTTGAGGTTAATGTGTTATAGAAGACACAACATTGATGGAGGTTATAAATTTAAGATTTATGATGTTTTCACAATTTGGATTTTTGTCACTCATATATAGTGTCTATACACACAAATTTTAATATATCACTATATAATTAGTGACAAATTTACTCAGTTGAGAGTATGTGATACCTTTACCAACACAGCCCATCATAAGTCAGAAGGTGTATGTTATCACTACCTACGATTTTAAAGACTACCACTAAAAACGCATGATATGTCAAATTTCTATTAGTGTTTTGGACTGATTTTACATTTTTCCGGACCATTTTGATTCCAACAAAAGGGCAGCGTGTCAAAGACAAATTAAGAGGCAAAATAACAACATTTGGTTGAAAAATGGAAATACTAAGTACTGATAAAAATCTCATTCGTTAATAGTTGTTTAGGAAAATAATTTGATACTTACATTTATACAATAATTTTTTCGTTATCCTTCATTAAATAAAATAAAAAACTAGTAACAATAATACATACATTTAGTCAAACATACAATTTAAATAATATGTATAACTTTTCTTTTACAATAATTAATATTTATAACTAATAAAAACAATTAATGATTTAGTAAAAAAAAAATTAATGAGGATAAATAAATTAGATTATTTGAATATACATTTCTAATTTTAATTTTTTTTGAATATCTTTAAAATTATTTCAATTAATTTGAATTAATTTTATAATAATTATTAAATGCTTTACCATATTTAGTATTCATTATAGAAATTTATTTAGAGTTTAAATGCTATGTAATGTCAGTGTGATTGATTAATTAACATTGTAAACTTCTTTACATTTACAATGTATATTAATTAAATTTTTTAAATATTAATTAAGAACATTGTCCCGAATTCGAATCAAAGACAAAAACGTACGATATAACAATATCAACATTTGTCAACTGAAACTAATAGTATTTATAATTTAGAAGTCTTACTTAGAGAGGATATCACACATTAATAGTGTTTATAATGTGGCGGCATGACATTTGAGGTGTACTCAATTTTGTGAAATGGATCAGATAAAGCACTTAAGCTGATCACTAGTGCGTCGATGTCTGACCGGCTCGGTTGGGCTTGGGCTAAGTGATGTTTTATTCTTTAGTACCTGAAAAAATATTTATTAATGTATGCGTTTTTTCTCTCCGAGATTTTTTTTTACACATTTTTTGTGCCCTCTACTGAGTTTACGGTCAACAATTGATTTGTTCAACTCCTCCCATTTTTTGCGCAACAATTTTTATTGGTCAAATTAGACGCGCAATAGTTTCACAGATCCAAACTAATGGGCCGTATTTCCTACTCCAATCGGTTGTGTAATTCCTCTGTAAATAGAGAATTTCGCTTAATTTACAAATTACACCAAAACTCTAGAAAAAAAAAAAGTTGAGTTTTCTCACTTCACCCTGCTTCATCTGAAATTTTTCTTTCTGTCCCTTTATCGAAAAATTGTCCCTTTAGATTTTCGAGTGGTCGCAATACCATATTTTCAAGTAGTCTTAACCGCCATATTTAGAGATTGTAATTTTAGAACCGATATAGTATAACTAAACTATTTTATCTTAGATACATCATTGTTGATAGTCTGTTTTATCCAATTTAAAACGGTGCTGTAAAATGTCTTAAAAGAACAATTTAATCCGTGACTCAAGTAGATAAAATATTTTCAATAGTTTAAAAATTATTTTTCAAAACAGTTTTTTAATTTTATTTCTTCGTTTGCTTGGTTATTTCGTTGTATATAATTAATAATATATAATAATTAGTTTTTGATATAATTATTTGAGGTAATTTTAGTATAATATAATTTAAATAACTGATCAAATATAAATTTGCTTACGAGATTTCTTATAACCACACAAATGGAAATACTATTAGAGAATTTATTCAAACTCACTGTTTTTCCTTTTTCTTGTTAATTTTACTTTAATTTTCAATCAATAGTTTTAAAATAAATTTATTATATTAACTTCTAAATAAATTTAAGATATAAAATTGGAATATGATATTTTAAGAATGTCGATTGGAATGGAAACAATAATCCCGAAGGTTGTATGGCATTTATTCAGATGTACTATTTTCTCTTTATTCGTGTTTGTTTGATAGAGAATTCGAGAATAATTGATTAACATGTTAAAGTGTTTTATCTACGCAAAGAAACACGTTAGTATTGTGTTTGTTTTAAAAAAATACGTGTATGTTTGAATGTGCGGTAGAATATCTAGTTACCGCGCTTTCAATCGAATATACTGTTTGGAGTTGCATAAAAATTATGACCAATACCCATTGGAATGTGACGGTAACCTCCAAATCAAACTAGAGTTTATATTCAGTTTGGTAAAAATAAATTATAAGTTAGTTGTTAATTAAAAAATTAGATGATAATTTATAACATAAATTGAAAAATTAATTGATTAAAAAAAGATATTTGATAAAATTTATCTTTGTAATGGTAAAATAACATAAAAGAATATATGTAAAATTATTTTCAACAAAAAAGTATACAGTTATTTAATTTAAATATATTTATTAAATGTATAAATAAAATAAAATAAAAATGCATCGCCTTCGTCAAATTTTGTTTATCCGATTCTTGTAATCATGAAAGTTAAATTTTTTGATAAGGAATAAAAAATGAATGTGTTATGGAGAAGTACAGTGCTGCTGTGTAAAAAAAAGGTTAGTGATAAGTTAGTGAAACAATTACATTTTAAATAAAAATAAAAATATTATAAAAATAAAATTATAAATAAATAAAAAATTACAAATTATAACCTCCAACATTATTTAAAACATCATATCAAATTAGGCTATAAGTAGATAAAAAAAAAATTATCTATCAAACACATTTCATTTAATTCAATAAATTTATAATTTATTTTAATTAACTATAAATTAACTTATTAACGTAGCTTAATACCGAAGTGTAGTGTAGCCATGGATTGGTAAATTTTATATACAACAATTAATTATCTTGTATAATTAATATAATGTGGATTGCTTTTTCATTAATAATGTTGTTTCCACATATGGAGTTCATTATAAACCCATGTCCACAATTTTAAGTTATCTCTCAAAATCTCTCCAAAAAATTACCTTAAAGAATTGCCACCGTATTTCCCTACACGAGTTCATACCGTTTCGCATGACCCGTTTATGATCTTGTTTTAAATTCGGTTTTTTGTTTGTTAAATTTTTGGGGTACAATGACTGTTTGTTCATTTGCTTTTACATATATAACACTTGAAAGTACAAAATTCAACTTTACAAATTATATTTGTATATATTGAACATCAAATTATGTCTGTTTTTTTTTTATAAATTGACGACACTACCAATTCTTAAAATAGAATTATTGAACATGTTATATATATATACTATATATATATATTATATATATATATATATATATATATATATATATATCATCATTTTAATATTTTTTGATAGGCTTGTTAAAACTTAATTAGATGGTCTTAATTTTTTTTTTTAAAAAGACAAGTTTTACATTACTATACAAAAAAAAGTGGGGGTATATTGATATTATGAAATTTTGATCAATAATTTTCTTTAATATGTCCACGTGAACATTACTACAATGATTATTAAAGTTGACTAAATCAAATATTTGATATATTTATATATTTAATTTTGATCCTAATAATTAAATAAATTGTTTTTATAATTGAAATTAAAATTTTAATTAAAATGGGTAACAAAAATATTATTTTAAAATAGATTCAAAAGATAAAACTTAAAAATTTAGTGATGTTAAATCTAAAATATGGTCAAATTTATTCATAAATGATATGTCATTCAACTATTAATGATTTAATTTGATAGTATCGAAACATGTTAAATTTCAAATGTACTATAGAATTTCTCTTTAAAAGAAATAAAACTATCTCAAGCTATTTCCAAAACACTTTTAATCTATCAAAATGTATATCATAGAAATAAAATTTTACATGGACTTATTAAAATTAACAATGTTTAATAAATCCAAGTATTTAAATCTACGTGCATGGATTTATCGAGAATATAATAAGCTTTTGACTACATATTCCAACATCACACACCAACTCCATCAATTAAATCAATTAAATTATTTGGATATTGTGAATTTTACAAATTAAATGCTTGATTTTCAAAATCTTGCATGGATGGAATGCCAATAAAGGGAAATATTACTACACAAAAATGAAAGTTGGCAATTAGTCACACACACACACAATACCATTTACAAAAGAAATTGGTCTATATATATATACTATAAAATATCACGACATTGTTCACATAAGAAACAAAAAAAATCACAACAAAAAACAATTTTTTTTTTCTTTTCAATTTTTTTTTTTTCAGTTATTCTAGTCAGTAGTCAACACAATGACTAGAAAAAAGGTGAAACTTGCCTTCATTGTCAATGATGCAGCTAGAAAAGCCACATACAAGAAAAGGAAGAAGGGTTTATTGAAGAAAGTTGATGAACTAAGCACCCTTTGTGGCATCGAAGCTTGTGCTATATTGTATGGCCCTTATGATCCTCAACCCGAGATTTGGCCATCGCCATGGGGAGTCGAAAGGGTACTCTCAAAATTTAGGACAATGCCTGAAATGGAGCAAAGCAAAAAAATGATGAACCAAGAGACTTTCATGAGACAAAGGGTTTTGAAGACTAAAGAGCAAGTGAAGAAACAAAGGAAAGAGAATAGGGAGAAAGAGACAACACTTCTCATGTTTCAATGTCTTAATGAAGGAAAAATTGTGCACAACAATATGACAATGGTTGATTTGAATGATCTTTCTTGGTTGATTGACCAAAATTTGAAGAATATTGGTAGAAAGTTGGAAGCAGAGGATAACAACAACAATAATATTAACAATAATAACAATAATGGTCAAATTCAAATCATGGATACTCCAAATCAATTGGTGGAATTGGCACCACTACCATCAAAGAATGAAGAATTGCCACCAATGGGCCATCCCCATGTTGGATTGGGTATGAGTAATGGGGACAACATCATGCAAAGGCAGTGGATCATGGACTTGATGATCAATGGTAATGGTAATGGTAATGGTAATGGAGATGAGATAAATATTCCCTTTGGTGATGCCAATGTTCAAAGTGGATTTTGGCCTAACCTACTATCTTGAATGAAATCATATGTGTTTGTTTTAAATACCCTTTTGAGGGTATTTCTACTAATTAGTCCCAATTTTTAATTTTATGATGATGTGGTTTTTTTAATTTTTTTGGGTATGTGAGATTATGGTTTAATCTCCACATCTTTATATTTCCTATGTCATCATGTGTGGCATATGCTTCACATGTTTATATATGCTTCAAGTTATTGTGTTTAATAAATGTTTTCGTTTTCAAATTGAATAAAATAGTCTTTTGGTTTGTGGCTTTCAATACTTTTGTTTTAACAATATTAGAACAAAAAATCTAACAGTATCTAAGCTTCTAAGGCTATTTTTAAAAGAATTTAAAATTTGTGTTATGCACTCTTAGTGTAAATATTTTTACCATATCAACAAATCATAGTTAAAGTAAAAAATTCTTGCTCACTCATCTTCTTTATTGGGTTCTCTTCCTCTTTCTCTGATCTTGCCATTTTTGCCCAAAAATGAAAGTGGCTATTTTGTTATTTTCTCTTCCAAATCTAAATATTTGACTTTGAAAACCTTCACTACAATTGTTAATGGGTGTTTGACAAACGCACAATTTCTTTGATTGAGTGAAGGTTTCTCACAAAAAACAAAAATTGATTTTTTGAGCTCTTTGGATAAACAATAGAGTGCAGAGTGCTTGCCTCTCTTGTTCTTTGCCTCTTTCAAGGAGTTTTAGGAAGACTTCTTTTTTTTATTCTTTTGTCTGATGTTTTCCAAAAAATGTAAAATACAATATTTACTATGTATTTATAAATACTTGAAATGAAACCATTAAAGAAAGTTTATCTTGGGAAAGATCCTAGGACGATGTTCTCCATGTTTGTATGATAGGGTTGAAGATGGGATTCAGCTTATGCAAACAGAAAAAAGAAAATTGTGGCACATAACGAACTAAAATAATATTATAATCTCAATAGTCTAATTTGATCTAAAGACCCATTACTTATTCCTCTCGTTCTGACATGAATTAGACATTCTCACTAGATTTGTCATATATATATATATATATATATATATATATATATATATATATATATATATCTTGTGTGTGCTTCATATGCTTTAAAAATCTGAGATGTATATATATGCATGCTAAAAAATATTTGTAAGAAATACAAAATCACTGAAATCGTTTAAATAAAATCACGCAAACTTTAAAGTCTTCCAATGGGTGACACTCGTCAAAGCCAACATCGTATAGTGTTGGTCATATTAAAGTTAGGTACACTATTCTACATCAGTACGGTGTGACAAGATAAGATTTGACTATCAACCATTAGGTTTAACTTAGCTAAGTTGAATTCAATAGGATTGAAATGGACTACGAGGCAATGGGAATGAGATTTAATTCATAAGACATAATAGAACAAGTGTTGTTCACCTAACTGTTCCAAGAGTTACATGTGATGTAATTGAAAATGAGTTTCCTACCTAAATAGTCGTGTTATGGGTGAATAAACTCAACAGTCTCAAAACCAGGTGAAATATGTATCTTGGTCTCACTAGAAAATCTTCCATTAGGATTTTCCGAGTCAATGGTGAGGATAATTTATTTGAGTAAAATAGTGGAAGCATATTTAATAAAGACCTGTTATGTTTATTACATGATACTTTTATATATATATATAAGTATCATGTAATAAACTAACCATGTATGCAAACACAACCAACAAAATTTCACTATGAAGCATCCTTGAAAAAGAAAAATTATTGGGAACTAAATTTCTCGATTGACACCAAAATATCATGATTGTCCTCAAACAAGAGAGGAAATTGTATGTGCTCGAATGACCTATCATGAGCAACCCACTACAAATTAATGCTTCTTGGTTGAACGAGATACTTATAAGAAGCATCAAGATGATGCATTAGATGCTCGTTGTTTTATACTTGCAACCATTAACTTAGTTAGACCTGCAAAAGCAACATGAGAATATGGAGACGCTTGATATGCTTGAACACCTTAAAATGTTTTTTCAAGCATAGGCTAGACAAGAAATGTTTGAGCATCGATAGCTTTTTCCCATTGTAGGCTAGAAGATGGAAGTTCAATTGGGCCTCATGTACTTGAGAACTTAGAGAGGCTGGGATTTTCTTTGGGCTTAAAACTGGCAACATATTTGATCCTGCAATTATTGTTGAATACTTTTAACCAATTCGTCATGTATTACTGTATGAATGATGTGGCTAAAACATTGTCATAGCTTGTTGGAATGGTTAAAACTATTAAGCTAAACATCAAGAAAAGGATAAAGCTATAAATATAGTACAAATTGGTAAGGACAAGGGTAAAGGAAAAATTATTAGGTCCATGTTTAGGCAACAAACAGACAAGGACATGGCGATAGCCAAGCCGAGTACTTATAGCCTAAAACTAGTAGGTGGGATTGCAAAGGAAGGTACTTGTTTCCATTGTGGTCAAAATGGTCACTGGAAGTGGAAGTGTCCAAAATATCTAGAATAATTAAAGAAAAGAGGAAGTGAGACTTCCACCTCAGGTATTTATCTTATAGAAGTTAATTTTTCTACTTTTGCATCTTGGGTATTGGATACAAGATGTGGGTATCACATTTATATTATTGTACTAATGTGCAAGAACTAAGATGAAGTAGGACATTGACTAAAGGTTAAGTCAACCTACAAGTTGGAAATGGAGCAAAGGTCGTTGTTGGATTAGCCGTAGAAACTGATATTTTGACTGTATTTTCGGTTCTTATTTTAGAATTTAATAATTGTTATTTTATTCCAGCCATTTGCAGAAACATAATTTCTATTTCTTGGTTGGACATATAAGGTTTTAATATTATTATTAAGAATAAAAGTTGTTCGATTTATTTAGATTATGTGTTTTATGCAAGTGTATCTATGTGTAATGAACTTTATGTCCTATATTTAGATATGCCTATTTATAACATAAATGTAAAAATGGTTAAATCAAATATTTAAACTGTACATATATTTGAAATTGTCTTTTAGGCCATATAGGCGAGAAATGCATATATAAGCTCCATAAAGAAGGATACTTGGATTCACTTGATTATGAATCGTTTGAAGTGTGCAAGTCTTGCTTACTTGGAAAGATGAATAAAGCTCCACTTAGTGGTCACAGTGAAAGCGATAGTGATCTTTTGGGATTAGTACATATTGATATATTTGGACCACTAAAAAAACCAGCTAAAATTGGTTTCCTTACTTCGTCATATTCACTAATGAATTTAGTCGATATGTGATCTATTGTCACGCACGGATCAAATCAAATACGAGTAATAAAACGTAGAGTAGGGGCAACAACTTGAGTCGTTTCACAAAGACTTCTAATTATACTATCTGAATTTAGAATAATGAAATTAAAAAGGGAGGTTTCGAATTTAGGTTCAAACAGATTAAGAAAACAAATTACAATCACGCTGGAACGATTACTCCACTGATTTGAGAGTTTCAAACCTATCACAAATTCTATGAACGAATTTAATTTCTAAATTATGACTCTGTTCCTATTTGACTATATAGTTAATCAAACAAGCGTAATCAATCTTATGTGAATTATGTTTCTTTGACTGAATTAAGCATCACATTAATCGATGTATTATAGTTAATGATCAAGCGTCGAAAAACTACAATTTATTTAATTTAGAGACTGAATTATATCAAACTAATTTTATCAATTCTATTGAAATTTGAATTAAGCAATCGGAATAACAATATAATCAAATAAAAAGAAATAGAATTAATATGAGAAATTAACATTATAAAATAATCCTCAAGGTCTTGATGAAATTACAAAACAATGGATTAATTTGATAAATTAGTCTTCCATAAAAAATGTTCTATTTATCCAAAAATAAGAAAATAATAAAACTATGAGTATTTGTATCTCTTTCTAAAAAGCAAAACTGAACCCTCCTAAAAAAAATATAGTACTCAAATTTGAGCTCTAAAAACAATTGGGCCGATACTAAAAATTATTACAAAAAGCTCATATAATGTAATCTCCAATTTAGACCAAGTAAAGTTTGGAATTGGTCTTTTGTGCCAACATAAAATTTGTAATTCTAATTTTTAGCTTTCCAATGTCTGCTTGCATACGTCAATCCGATATCTAAAACTCAAGTTATAGCCTACAGAGAGAGCAATGATCAATATGCAAATAATAACATTAAAACTCAATTATGACACAAAGTTTAGAAACATGCTAAAACACTAATATAGGCTATAAAGAGCTTTCATGTCTCAATACAAAGCTAGAAGCATGTGACAAAATGCATTGATCAATATGTTTTTTTGTATCAAATGAGACACAAATTAGAAACTTTTGAAAAGTTCAAAGAGTTTAAGAATGAAGTGGAAAATTAACTTGGCAAGAGTATTAAAGCCCTATGATCAGATCGTGGTGGTGAATACTAAAGCCTACAATTTAACAATTATTTGAAGGAGAGTGAGATTATATCCCAACTCACTCCTCCTGAAACTCCTCAATGAAATGGTGTTTTAGAAAGAAGAAACACACCTTGATAGACATGGTACGATCGAGGATGAGTTAGTCAAATTTGTACGACTCTTTTTAAGGATATGTCCTTCTTACTACAACTTTCACCCTTAACCATGTTCCATGTAAAGCTGTAGAAAAGACACCATATTAGATATAGACTAGCTGAAGATCAAATATGTCTTTTTTTTTGAAGATTTAGGGATATGAGGTTTATGTGAAAGTTTCATTTTTAAGAAAAATGATCCTAAATCTAATAAATGTATATTTGTGGGATATCCTAAGAAAAATAAACTATGACGAAACCTATTTTCCTGTAGCAATGCTTAAATCTGTTCGGATTCTGCTTGCTTGTTGCATACCTTGATTATGAAATTCGACAAATGGACATGAAGACTACATTCCTTAATGGAAATCTTCTCGAGGATGTGTATATGATACAACCCCAGGGTTTTGAAGATCTAAAGGATGTTGGAAAGGTATGCAAGCTACAAATGTCCATGAATGGATTGAAGCAAGCTTCTAGAAGTTGAAATCTTCGTTTTGAGGAAGCTTGTAAGACATTTTGGATTCATTAAGAAAGTAAGTGAACCTTGTATTTTTAAAAAGGTTAGTGGGAACACAATAGTGTTTCTCGTCTTGTATGTGAAAGACATATTGCTGATTGGAAATGATATCCCTGCATTACAAAACGTAAAAATGGGGTTAGAGGGTTGTTTCTCCATAAAGGACTTAGGTGAAGCCTTCTATGTGTTAGGAATCAGAATCAATTAAGATAGATCATTGATGTTACTTGGTCTTAGTCAAAGTACATATGTTGATGCACGACTGCACGAAATGACTCTTGCCTATGTCACATAGCATATACATGTCCAAAGGACAATGCCCTAATTCATCAGATGAGAAGAAACTCATGAGTAAAATGCCATATGCCTCAACAATAGGATCTATCATGTACACCATGATATGTACAAGATCACATGTCTCGCATGCATTGAGCATGACAAGCAGGTACCAATCAGATCCCATTGAGAGTCACTGGACCGCAGTTAAGAACATCCTAAGAATCCGAGGATAAATAAGGATTACTTCTTATTTATGGTGGTGTGGAAGAGCTCGTTGTAAAGGGTTACACTGATGTTAGCTTCCAAACTAATAAATATGATTCAAGATTGCAATCGAGCTATGTGTTTTGCCTAAATGGTGGCGCTGTGAATTGGTAGAGTTCAAAAGCACGAGACAATCATTGATTCTACAATAGAGATCGAGTATATTGTTGTCTCTAATGCATCAAAGGAGGTTAATTAGATCAAAAAACTCATTACTAAACTAGATACAGTTCCTAGAATTGTGAATTTGATTGAATTTTTATTGTGATAATAATAGTGCAATATCACAATAAAGGAACCCATATCTCACTAGAGATCCAAACATATACTTCAGCGCTTTTGTCTTTTAGAGAGATCATCGATAGAGGAGATGTGCAGAATTTGAAAAGTTCCTAACTTAAATAACATTATTGACTCACTCACGTAACCACTTACTCGACAGAAGCATGATTGTCACACAAGATGGATGGGTATTAGGAGTATGCTTGATTGGCTTTAGTGTTAGTGGGAGTTTGTTAGAGTTAGCTCTAGAGGCCAACAATTTTTTTATTATCATTTTTATCATGAGACTTACTATTATTTATATAGTAATATGAGACAATTTAATTTATTATGTGGATATATTTAAAACATAATAAATTTCTTACAATAGTTAGTCTGTTTAATGGAACATTAAGTTCGACTTAATCGTGATACTTTATTGAATATAATGACACTATTATTAAACTGTTTGTAGTCAAGTTTTACTGTTAAATGGGACAACAGTAATGCATAGAGACTATATTATGTAAGTAGAATGATGATAACATATCATGGGTCATGGATATGAGATATCAAGTTTTCACATAGGTATAAATATTAGGAGTAATATTTGTACTAGATTTTTTCTCTATGAGAACGTTACATAATAGTTATACAAGTTTCATCAACGATTCTCATATGATCATATTAAGTATAGTCCTTCAACTTGAAGTCACTATGATCCCTACGTGGGGAGTTGCATACTCTGAGGTTGTCAAACATTATCATAACAGAATAATCGTAATGGTGGTTATTAGATCTACAACAAACCATGTAGAGGAATGCGAGTGATGTACATATGATCAATCCCTCCTGCATAATAAGAGTTGTGTCTTGAGTCTCTCAATAGCGTGATATGTGAAATGTAAGTGGTCACAATAAAATAGACCAATATAAGATATTTGGTACATTAGTGATTGCACGTATACACGAGAATCGAGAAATAAATTATTGGATCTAATAAGGTTGACACTTTTTATTCTTTGTATTCAATTAAGACATTTTGAATGGAGATTTACTGCACAATAAATAGTGGTCAGTGTAAGGTTAAAATCGTTCACCGACTTTCTCATTAATTGGATAGAAATGATGCATTTCTAGATGTCTCTCATTATTTATAATATTTAATAGTGATTTAATATTTTATGTTATTGTCAATTAAGAGGAAACTTATAGGATTACCAGATAGAACAATTAAATCAAAAAAATAAAAGTTTAACTAAAAAATTATTTAAATGATTAATGATTCAATTACATAAAATGAATTGGTGTTGTAGCGTACAAGATCCACTATGACAGTAAGGTACAAGATCCGTTATGACAGTAAGGTACAAAGGAGCACTATAGTCGTCACCGAGGACCAACACATTTATAAGTCAACCGTTCACGTGAACTGAATAAAGACAACAATATTTTTTTTATAATTTTATTTAAATTCTACCTTTCTTATTTTTTTAGATGAAAAATAGTTTAGTTTAACATGTCATTGATATGTCTTTTTATAATTGTGAGACCTTTTATTTATTATACTACTTACATGTTTTTATTTTTTTAGGCCTAACTATATATTAAAATGTAATTATTTTTTGCAGTTCTAAATTTATTATTTTACTAGCTTGACCCTTAAAAGATCAACTATATATAAATAGTCATAAATATTTACTAAAAAAGTGTATATTTATTTCGCAGTGTGACTGATAAAATAAATTTAAAAGATTACCCTCCACAATTTTAAACCGCATGAGGATAAATGTATATAATAAACTATGCATTCTATATTATAGTTCATCATATCATATAATATCATAATTAATATGCATTAAAAGTATTCAAATAAATTTATTACTGCAAAAATTTAGTTTTTATATTATTAAAATACTGAATTTTTCTTTTATCAATTCAACTATGCATTTAATATGATAGTTAAATAGATAATAAAATAATCATTATATATGGACTAAATAGAGTACTCAAGTCATTTTATTTTAGAGCATCAATTATATAAATTAATTAGTAGTATTTAAAAAATCAAAATATGTTAAAATAATTGTATTTACATTCATATGTAATTTATTTATGCATTTTTATTTATCTATAATTACATTCATATGTAATTTATTTTATTTTGCTTTTTGATTTTTTTTTTTTTTTTGAAGTAATTGAGTTAAGAGGAGTGTTAGCAACACATAGTGGTAGATTCGGGACCCTGTGTCAAGGGGTGCGAACTATTTACTATAGTTAATAATTATTAAAAATTCTATAAAATTAAAAGAGTTAAATAAATTTTTAGTTCTTATAAAATTTTAAAATTTTATTTTTAGTTTATATAAAAAAATTCTTCATCTCTAATTCCCAAAAAATATTTCAGTTGTTTTTATCCTTGTTTTTATGTCAACTAATATTTATTACTCAAATTTTTTGAATGATTTTTTTAATGTATGTTTAGAATATTATAAGAGTTTCTCTCACATAAATTTAGAATTTTTAAAAAATAGATTAATTAAATATGAAGTTTTTAAAGTGAAAAACTTAAAAACTAATATTTAATTAATTAATTATTTATTAAAAAATTATAAATTTTGGTATCAAATATGCTTACAATGTTTTAAGTATGCATGAAGGAAATAATTTAAAAATTTAAATGATAAACATGAGTTGACTTGAAAATAAGAGTAAAAAATAAAATAATTTTTTTTTTTTTGGAACTAGAGACGAATAAATTTTTTGTAAGAATTAAAAGAAACAACAAAATTTTATAGGGACTAAATATTGATTTAACCCAAATTAAACTCGTATTTTTTTAATAATAATTCTACCAAAATCATCTTGACTAAAATAATGAAAGAAAGAAATTAATAATTTTTTTCAGATTATCCTTATTAAATATTAGTATATTCATCATTATCATTAATACAAAGTAAAATATAGTAACTTTATTGACATGATATTCATTAAAGAGTAGAATTGAAAAAAAATATATTAATATTATATTAAAAATGACATTTATTTTTGAGACTTTTTATTTTTACAAAATGATAATTATTTTGGGACCAATAGAGTATAATTTACAATTCATATTAAATTCCTATGTATTTACATGTTTCAAATATATAATACTATTAACCTTTATTATTTTCTTTATAGGACCCATTTGATTCATATATAGTCTCATGTAATTCCTCGGGATTAAATTAAGGTTTCATGGTAGCTATAAAATATAAAGTGCTACCTTTACTACTATTAATAAATACTATAGCAAGTTCATAACATATTTTATATCTATAAACTGAACTTATAAATGATTGACGTCCTTAAATATCCTTTATAATGCGAAGTAAGATCAATCTTCTATTACTTGAATATGAATTTACTTTTATTTTCCAACCAAATATGTTTCCCTGTTTATTTCAACAAACAAGTTATATAATTAGAAATTATCGAAGTTTATAACATAATTAACCCTCATAAAAATGATCTTATTTTGCTATATTCATAAGAAATTGCGTTCTTCTTCTGTTCACAGAGAATTAACCACTAAATTCATAAGACGCCTATTTTGGAAAGTATCTTATATAGCTTTCTACTTGGGAAGTTTCTTATATATTATAAAATGTTAAAAAAAAAATGATTGACATTAAAAAATGTATTATTACTACTCAAATTATTAGAAAATTGGTGATAGAAGTTCAACCTCTTTGTGACCAACATATGTTGGATCTGTGTTGGTAACAATTGCTGCAAGACTTTAACAGTGAAGTTGTTGATGAAGATTATATGTAGCAAGTTCCAAAGTGTGTTGTTACACTAGCCTTTAGGTTCGATTCGCCCCAACCAATCGGATGGAAATGAGATAACCAGCGAATCCCCTTCAGGGTACTTTGGAAACCTTGATATGATTTGCACTATCACACCAAGAATATCTTTCAATAGTATGTTACAAAATAATGTTACCTATTCTTTTCTCATGCATTAGAAAAGAATAAGTTGACTTAGTATATGAGAATGAGTGAAAGAAAATGGATGGAAAATACTTGAATTCGTTGTTTGCATTCTGTCCAAAGTGGCCCTATTTATAGGAAACTAATGTCACTTGGGAAAGAGTTGCAATTCTTTTTCTGCCACTGTTTGCGAAGGGACATATATAATTACCGTTCATATATTAACTGAAGTTATGCAATTGTCTGGTGGCAAAACATTGTGCATGTTCACGCATGACCCGCGCAAAATTGAACTCGGGACCGCATGTTAAGAAAGAATGAACACAACCACCACACCAACAACAATATCACGTTATGTATAACAAATTATAGATACATATATTACCAATATTTTGGAAATATCTCACAATCCCCCACCATTTTCAAAATATACTTAGTCCCATAATTTTGGAAATATCATGGTTTCAGATAATGGTATCTTACGATTTGAACCACTACTTAGTAAGTTATGGGTTCCACTTATCCCGAATAGATTGGTAGACAAGCTTTGAACTAGTTATTCATTAGAACAAGTGTGCACAACTTACACATGAAATCTCGGTACTATCGAAAGAATTATAAAGATGACACATTTGTTAAGGCCTTGTGTCATGTACCCTTTTCATGAGAATTTAAGAGTCAAGCCCTTTAACTCTTCGAAGCGGCCTCACTTCATCCTCACATAGGTAGACTATATTAGAAATACACCCATAATATGTATTTCAACAAATTTATGCTATATGTCTATTAAGAGTAAAACTCAACCTTCCAACTTTATACTTATGGTCCAAGTACTTTCAACCTTTGGGATGTATCTATATTCAAGTACTTGCAATCATTCTAATAGTGTACTTTTATCATTGAACTCAAGACTTGATGCTACTCAAGCGTGAGTCGATTTTCCACCATTGATGATTAATTACATATGGGCTTGAGTCCCATCCCCAATGATGTCTTCAACACCATGTCCCTTGTCAGACCTTTCGTCAAAGGATCTGCAAGATTCTTTTCAGTTCTTAAAAACATTATGGATATTACTCCATTTAAAATTAAATCCTTTACATAGCTATGTCTTAGACCAATATGTCTAGATTTTCCATTATATACTTGACTATATGCTTTGGATAGTGTGGATTGACTATCGCAATGTATGGATACTGGTGCCATTGGCTTGGGCCAAATTGGTATCTCATACAACAAATTTGGTAGTCATTCTGCCTCTTTACTACCTGCAGCTAGGGCAATGAATTCTGCAGCCATGGTGGAGTCGGCAATGCAAGTTTGTTTCTTTGATCCCCAAGAAACTGCACCTCCACCAAGGTTGAAGATCCATCCACTTGTGGAAGCATGATCCTCAACATAAGTTACCCAACTGACATCTGTATATCCTTCCAAAACTGAAGGATATCCACTATAGACTAAACTATAGTTAATTGTTCCTTTCAAATATTTTAATACTCTATTAACAGCCTACCAATGTTCTTTACTTGGATTGCTAGTATACCGACTTAATCTGCCTACAACATAAGCTATGTCAGGTCTGGTACAGATCATGGCATACATCAAGCATCTGATTACCTTTGAATAATCTAGGTGTGCCACAGGGCATCCTTTATGTGGTTGTAAACTAACATTTTGATCAAATGGGGTAGTAACAGGTTTGCAATCAAACTGATCAAATTTCTTTAGCACTTTCTCAATATAATGAGATTGAGATAAACCAATATTTACTCCATCTCTAATGATTTTAATTCCTAAAATCACATATGCTTCACCTAAATCTTTCATATCAAAATTTTTTGATAAGAAAGTTTTAGTTTTTTCTACCTCATTTATTTTGGTGCCAAAGATTAACATATCGTCCACATATAAACAAATCATAACACCATTTCCATTATGAAATTTACTATAAATGCACTTGTCAGATTCATTTACTTTGTATCCATTAGAAAGCAAAATTTTATCAAACTTTTGGTGCCATTGTTTGGGTGCTTGTTTTAACCCGTATAAGGATTTAGTCAATTTACACACTTTATGTTCTTGCCCTTTGATAACAAATCATTCAGGTTGTTTCATATACACCTCTTCATCTAACTCTCCGTTTAGGAAAGTAGTTTTAACATCCATTTGATGGATTACCAACTTATAGATAGAAGCTAGTGTCAAAAGCACTCTTATGGATGCAATTCTTGCAACAGGTGCATAAGTATCAAAATAGTCGATACCTTTTTTGTGTGTAAATCCTTTGGCAACAAGTCTAGCTTTGTGTTTATCAATGGTACCATCAACTTTCATTTTCTTCTTAAAGATCCATTTACAACCTATTGGTTTGGATCCAGGTGGGAGGTCTACCAATTTCCAAGTTTTATTCCCCATGATTGAGTCCATTTTGTTGTGGGGAATATGGTGCAGTTGTTTGATGCACAATACCAGTGGACTCAAAATACTCAGGATGATAGAACTCTCCTCCTCTATCACTTCTAAAACACTTAATAAAAGTTTCATGTTGAAGTTCTACTTGTGCTTTAAATATTTTAAATTTGTCTAAAACTTCATTCTTAGAGTGCATTAAATAAACATAACAAAATCTAGAGTAATCATCAATAAAAGTGACAAAATACTTTTTACCACCAATTATAGGCCAACCATGTAAATCGCATACATCAGAGTGAATTAAATTTAATACCTTAGAACTTCTTTCAACACTTTTAAAAAGCTGTCTTGTAATTTTAGTTAGCATGCAAGTAGTACATGGATTTGAATTTTTATCAAAAGTCGGAATTAAATTTGATTTCATCATATGATTCAATTTTTTAAAGTTAATATGTCCTAGTCGCATACGCCATAAATCACAAGACTCAACAATATAAGCAGAAATCATATTATTATTATAGTTACTGATAACATTACATTTGAACATATTCTCACAAAGGTAACCCTTCCCTACAAACATACCGCCTTTAGAGAGAACAAATTTATCTCCCTCAAATACACAATTGAAACCAAACTTATTAAGTAAAGATACATAAATTAAGTTCTTCCTAACATCAGGAACATAAAATACATCTTTAAGAGTAAGTACTTTTCCAGAAGTGAATTCAATCTCCATTGTTCCTTTTCCTTTGACTTGGATAGTTGAGGCATTTCCCATGTACAAAATACTACCATCTTCTTCATTAATGGTCTTAAATAGTTCTTTATTTTTGCACACATGGCAGGTAGCACCAGAGTCTATCCACCAAGATTCAACATCTTCAATCATGTTGAGTTTGGAAATGACAGCAACAAGATTATCTTTTGTTGCACTTGAATTCTTGTCTTTGTTCTTCCTTTTCAAGAACCTGCACTCATTTTTAAAGTGTCCTAGTTTTCCACAATGATAAGAACTTCCTTTTCTTTTCTTTCGTTGTTCATTATTACCATTGTGTTTTTCATGAGATTTATCAAAATCTCGATTTCTTTTCTTAAAAGATTTGCTTGAATTTCCTTCCTCCATTACATGGACCTTTTCATGAGAAAATTGGTTTTTAGTATCATCTTGTTTACGATACTCTTCTTCTAAACGAAGGTGATTACCCAATTGCTCAAGTGATATGTCCTCTTTCTTATGTTTCATAGATTTTTTGAAATCTTTCCACGAAGGTGGAAGTTTGTCTATTATGGAGGATACAATAATGGTTTCATCCATATGCATTTGATGTTGTTTGTAGTTATTAAGAATACGTTCAATTTCATGCATTTGTTCCATTACTGATTTACTATCAACCATTTTATAATTATTAAATTGAGAAACAAGAAACTTCTTACTTGTAGCGTCTTCTTCCATGTATCTTGACTCTAATTTCTCCCATATTTCCTTTCCAGATATGTTGCTTTGATATATATATCGAACAAGGAGTCAGACATTCCGTTGAGAATATGGCTCATGCATATATAGTCATCATTGTCCCACTTCTGCCTTTCTCTTGTTTCTGCTAATGTTTCCACTTCCTTCTCCAGCGGTCTTGTGGTGTTCAGAACATACACCACCTTCAAAGTTGTTAGAAGGAATTTCATCTTTTTCTGCCAACGGATAAAATTTCCTCCATCGAATTTCTCCAACTTCACAAAATTAGAAGTCATTTCTGTGAGTGATGCAACCATTGATTGAAAATAAATTCGAACCTAAAGATTGTTGGATCTGTTTTGGTGACAATTGCTGCAAGACTTTAATAGTGAAGTTGTTGATGAAGATTATATGTAGCAAGTTCCAAAGCGTGTTGTTACACTAGCCTTTAGGTTCGATTCGCCCCCACCAATCGGATGCAAATGAGATAATCAGCGAATCCCCTTCAGAGTAGTTTGGAAACCTTGATATGATTTGCACTATCACACCAAGAATATCTTTCAATAGTATGTTACAAAATAATGTTACCTATTCTTTTCTCATGCATTAGAAAAGAATAAGTTGACTTAGTATATGAGAATGAGTGAAAGAAAATGGATGGAAAATACTTGAATTCGTTGTTTGCATTCTGTCCAAAGTGTCCCTATTTATAGGAAACTAATGTCACTTGGGAAAGAGTTGCAATTCTTCTTCTGCCACTGTTTGCAAAGGGACATATATAATTACCGTTCATATATTAACCGAAGTTATGCAATTGTCTGGTGGCAAAACATTGTGCATGTTCACGCATGACCCGGGTTCGATTCCTCCTTGCACCTTTTCATTTTAAATCAACAGTTGTGCCTTTTCAAAAGGGAATATTTCTGAAAAGAAAGCAAAGCGCAAAATTGAACTCGGGACCGCATGTTAGGAAAGAATGAACATAACCAACACACCAACAACAATATCATGTTATGTATAACAAATTATAGATACATATATTACCAATATTTTTGGAAATATCTCACAATCCCCCACCATTTCAAAATATACTTAGTCCCATAATTTGGAAGTATCATGGTTTCAGATAATGGTATCTTACGATTTTAACCACTACTTAGTAAATTATGGGTTCCACTTATCCCGAATAGATTAGTAGACAAGCTTTGAACTAGTTATTCATTAGAACAAGTGTGCACAACTTACACATGAAATCTCGGTACTATCGAAAGAATTATAAAGATGACACATTTGTTAAGGCCTTGTGTCATGTACTCTTTTCATGAGAATTTAAGAGTCAAGCCCTTTAACTCTTCGAAGCGGCCTCACTTCATCCTCACATAGGTAGACTATATCAGAAATACACCCATAATATGTATTTCAACAAATTTATGCTATATGTCTATTAAGAGTAAAACTCAACCTTCCAACTTTATACTTATGGTCCAAGTACTTTCAACCTTTGGGATGTATCTATATTCAAGTACTTGCAATCATTCTAATAGTGTACTTTTATCATTGAACTCAAGACTTGATGCTACTCAAGCGTGAGTCGATTTTCCACCATTGATGATTAATTACATATGGGCTTGAGTCTCATCCCCAATGATGTCTTCAACACCATGTCCCTTGTCAGACCTTTCGTCAAATGATCTGCAAGATTCTTTTCAGTTCTTACAAACACTACGGATATTACTCCATTTAAAATTAAATCCTTTACATAACTATGTCTTAGACCAATATGTCTAGATTTTCCATTATATACTTGACTATATGCTTTGGATAGTGTGGATTGACTATCGCAATGTATGGATACTGGTGCCATTGGCTTGGGCCAAATTGGTATCTCATACAACAAATTTCGTAGTCATTCTGCCTCTTTACTACCTGCAGCTAGGGCAATGAATTCTGCAGCCATGGTGGAGTCGGCAATGCAAGTTTGTTTCTTTGATCCCCAAGAAACTGCACCTCCACCAAGGTTGAAGATCCATCCACTTGTGGAAGCATGATCCTCAACATAAGTTACCAACTGACATTTGTATATCCTTCCAAAACTGAAGGATATCCACTATAGACTAAACTATAGTTAATTGTTCCTTTCAAATATTTTAATACTCTATTAACAGCCTGCCAATGTTCTTTACTTGGATTGCTAGTATACCGACTTAATCTGCCTACAGCATATGCTATGTCAGGTCTGGTACAGGTCATGGCATACATCAAGCATTCGATTACCTTTGAATAATCTAGGTGTGCCACAGGGCATCCTTTATGTGGTTGTAAACTAACATTTTGATCAAATGGGGTAGTAACAGGTTTGCAATCAAATTGATCAAATTTCTTTAGCACTTTCTCAAGCGTGAGTCGATTTTCCACCATTGATGATTAATTAGATATGGGCTTGAGTCTCATCCCAAATGTTAGGAAAGAATGAACACAACCACTACACCAACAACAATATCATGTTATGTATAACAAATTATAGATACATATATTACCAATATTTTGAAAATATCTCACAACATAATTGTACATTTATAACCCTTCACCTAGATGTCTTATTGACATAAGTCAAAAATATAAGGGTCACCTTTTTTGAAGTTCAATTATCTTGTTTCTTCTGAGTAGACATCGAAAGACAAATGTGACCAATGCCATATATTGTCTCATTTTAATATGACAATATATTTATAATGTCTCACTCTAACACAAAATCCAACACATCACTCATGTTACGTAGAAGAGACAAATTATTTTTACATCACATGTATGAATCTCATACAACACTTGTATGTTGGAGTAACTCTGGAGATTGTTAGATCGAGAGAAAAATTGTATATCTCTTGATCCAACAATTCTCACAATTGTGGCACTATGCAAATACTTTAGAAGATGAAACGGTTTTCAATTTGATTCATTATAGATCCAATAACTACTTTTATGACTACTTCCATTATAACCAATTTTTGATAGTATTAAAGTCTACAACTCCTACGTGTAGGAATCATTGTGACTTAAGTCAAATAAATACTTACTATGGTTACTATAAAAATCAATCATAACACTTACATAACTATTATATATCATTATCATAGTGAGCCAATTTGACACAACTATTACTCTTAATCTTTACACTTGTGTATTGACTTGATACAAAATATATGCGATGCCGCATATCCATAATTAAACATATTGTTGACATGATGTATCTTTGATATTGCATACCACACGTGATGTGTGACAATTATTCTACTCACACAATAGTTATAATTTGTTATTGCCGTCATTATTTACAACTCTCGACCACATATAGTATACGAGTTGAAATATCTTATTTATTTTTTTTTATAATTCACTTATAAATGGGACAAACATTGTATAAATAGCCTTTCTTATTCATTCTTTCACTCCAACTTCGTGGGAACCTTACCATAAATATGCCAAACTAACTTTTGAGCAACTCTAGCCACTATTGATCAACTAGAAGTCAACTTAAAATCTAATCAACTCACCTTAAACTCTAATCAATTATTTTACTTCTAACCGATCAAATTGTTATGCTACCGAAATTTAAGCTTGTTTTGAGGTTTTGACCCTAGAGTTTTGAGCCTTTGTTTCTAGCTCTATAAGTATGATTTTAGAAACCGTAGTCTCTCTATCTTTATGATTCTAACTTGTTTTTGTCGCTTAATTTATAATTAAATCGTTTTAGGATTTTGTCAATTCGTAGAGCTTACTTAAAAACGTTTATTTTATTTTTTAGGATGAACATGAATAATTTTGAGTTTGTTTATTTGATTATTGTGTTAGATTGTTATGATAATTTGAATTATAAAATAAATGTGTTATATGTGATTAATTTGTTATGTGACTGAAGTATGATTTTATTTCAATGATATTCTATGGGATTAGTGGGAAAATGTATTAGTTGTGTTATTATTTAGATTGCTTATGCTGATGCATAATGAACATGTATATATTTGTGCATGTGAGGAATTTGGGAAATAGTTATTAGAGATAAAAGTGCGACACTATGAGGTTTTATTTTAATTAAAATCAGTAAACGACAAGGTTGTACTAATATTGAGAGTGTCGTGATTGTTAGTCCTATGTATGTTGGATTTTGAGTTTCAAAAACTATTTAAAAATCACAATTTATGTCACCGAAGATATTACTGGGTTGAGTCGCGGACTAGGTCGCTCTCTTTAAGACGTTTCGCGGCACTGCCCAAATTGTGCAAGACAGACTATCAACCACGAAGTCCCCAGAGCCCAGATTCACTGTATCGGAGTTCCACTGCACCGTAGAAAACCGTTCTAGAATTACACCCTCAATATGGCAGTTAAAGCCACTCTCAATATGACAGTTAAAGTCACTCTCAATATGGTACTATGACCATTCATAACTACGGTATGATAACTGCTCAAAAAGACAAAAAAAACGAATGGGCTACGGCATAATAACCGCTCTAAAAACAAAGTGATTACGGCATAGCAACCGCTCTAAAAACAAAAGAACTACGACATAACAACCGCTCAAAAAACCGAAAGAATTACGGCATAACAACCGCTCTAAAACCGAAGGGACTACGACATAATAACCGCTCTAAAACCGAAGGGACTGCGGCATAATAACCGCTCTAAAACCGAAGGGACTGCAGCATAATAACCGCTCTAAAACCGAAGGGACTGCGACATAGTAACCGCTTTAAAACCGAAGGGACTGCGGCATAATAACCGCTTTTAAAACCGAAGGGACAGAAAGAAAGGGGAGAAGTGGCTCGAAAATTAGGCGAGCAGAATATAAGAGGGAGAAAAGAGAAAGTTGGGAAAGCATCCAACTTTGGTGTACTTTTCACAATAGCTTGAAACTCATTATATAGTGATGGAAGCAAAGTCACATATGTTTTCTAAACAATGTGGGACTTTAGTATGTATAGAATTGAAACTACACAAAATATGATAGTTTTTCAAAGTGGGATTTCAAAAATATTCTTACCAATGTGGGACTTGAATTTTAAAAAACAAGTTTCTTTCCACTTAAATTTACAAAAAATATTTCTTTCCAATGTGGGACTTCAACACATTTTTAAATTCACACTATAAACATACATATGTTCCAACAATCCCCCACTTGAATTTAAAAAAAAAATTCTTAAAATAGCATCAAGTTAAAAAAAAGTTTCTTAAAATAGCATCAAGTGCTTCTATAAGATCATGCATAAACAAAGGTGTCTTTCGACTTGAACCTTTGCATAGCGAGTAGGCACTACAAGAAAATGAACGTTTAGCGACAGTGAAAATCTGTAGGTAAACGTATAAAAACCGTAGGGATAGGCAAATTTACCTATACCGACGGGGTTTTTTTTCGTGGTATATAATCGCCCAATGCCTACGGATTTTCGCCGTGGCTACAGGGTATAGTGACAGAATTTTTTTCGTTGCGGTAAACATTTGATTTTACCTACGGATATTTCATTGTTGGTATATACTTTAGCCATAATTTATACAACTTATACCTACGGTTTTGATTCTGTTGCTATACATTTAAGTGACAACTTTTTTCTGTTGGTATAGGTTTTAAGAGTAATTAATTCATTATAAATATTAATTTTTGTTATCAACAAAAATTATATAATAATTTAAAATTTATTTTATAAAATTAACCAAATATAAATATACAATGAAATATATATATCTAAGACTCAAAATAAAATAAAAGGTGTTCATTGTATATATTAAAAATTAATATAAAAGTCTTACAACGATAAAACAAAACCCTTAACCTCAAAAAATAGACATTTAAAATAGACATCTTGTGTCATACATAACAATCTCAAAAAATATTAAGAAATAGAGTCCACTAAATTGCCAATATTTCCATCTTCAACAACAAATTAGCTTTTAATCTTCACCTACAATCAATAAAATAACAAATGAATAAATACACGATTCCACATAAAAATATTACTAATAAAATAGAGAAAATGTTAATGATTTTAATTAAAATTAACTAATACTATCTAATTACCATTTTCATTATTTTCGTTGTTGTTTGGACTAAGTGAATTCAAATGGTTTTGAGCACTAGTAAAATCAGGAACCTATCACAAAAAATAGAAAATATTACTTATGAAAAATACGATTATGGAACTTATGAAGTTAGTTGGATAAGATTAATAACTTATGATATACCTGTCTTGCAGCTTGTATTATATCATTAACATCTGCTCCAGAAAATCGATTTTGAATTAAAGTCATCACATTTGCTAACAAGTTTTCCATATTCTTAACTCTTTCGCGCAACTCTTCATTTTCAGATGCACAAACCTTCGATTTTTTAGAATGAGGAATCTTGCCCATACATCGCACACGTCCGTTTTTATCAGGTCCTTGTACTTGATAAAATATGTCATCCTTCCAAGACATAGAACCTTGTGTGTCTTGGGTTGATTGAGAAGTTCCAGCCTCATTATTATGTTTTTTTAGTTCTTCCTAAAAAATAAAATAAAAATTATTAATGATTGAAAATACCAAATTGAAATTGACATTCAAAGCATGTAGTACTACAATAAGATCCAATTAAAAAACTTCAACATTGCATATAGGCTAACAAATACAAAATCTCCTAAATGGTCAAGTAAAAATCCAATACAATCATCATACATTTGAAAATAAAATTCAGCACTTTGTCAAACTTAATTTATACACATTTTATATATTGGTACCGTTTAATTATTATCAAAACTTACAATCAATTTTGCAGCCTTTTCATTGACAAATTGTTCCATCTTTACGAGTACGGGTATCAATGTAAATCTCTTTACGTCCAGGCAACACTCCTTTTCCCTTTTTTATCTACAACCAAATAAATAAGTTAAATGCATTTCATTTTTAATTTAAATTAAAGCCATAAAAATAGAAATAGAAAAAACCTTCTCATCAATAAACTTTGGGAGACTTTTTGAACCCATACAATGAACATCTTCAAAATTTAGCACGATTTTGCCTATTAATTTTACTTATTTTCTGCAATTGAAATAAAATATTAGTCTTAATAAATAAACTCTTTAATATATTACTCATAATATATACGACTTACTTGTCCTTCATCAGAAAACCAATGATGAACCAAACCACGATATTGATTTGGGTCAACCCTATCATCTGGTACAAGAGATGCAACTTCTTCTTCTGTTTTAGTAGGGTCATATGCCATTGACTTTAGATCACCCTTCCATTGCCTCCATTTCTCATTCAGCTCAGATTTTAACATTTCTCTTGTTAAGTCATTTATTGGAGGAACAAACTCAAATTTACTCTACACAATAAGAGATGTTAAAGAAACATGTTATATTAGTTAAATGTATTCTTACAGTTATCAACATGTTATGATGTAGTTTGAGTGTGCTAAACATCTATATTCTTAAACTATAAGTATGATTATAAATTGTTAATCCATCAAATATTCCTAACATCATCATTGTACATCAAACATGTTAGAGCACAAAAACTAAAAAAACATGTTAATTGTACATCTCAATTGACTTCTTAAAAAAATGTTATATTAGTTAAATGAATAATCATAATACCTCTATTAATTTCAACATTTCTTCTTTGTAATCATTTGGCATAACTTTCCATGACTTGTAGTTGATAGGAGCATATTGATACCTTCTAGCTACGCTACCAATGAAATGAGTTAGAGTTGTCCCTTCCTCACCAATGGGTCGACCATATTTGTCCAAATTAACGATTATTAAATCACCATGTTCCATTTCCCATACATCTAACATTTTTGTAGGACCTCTAGCCCGTTTAGGCTCTACTTCTACAAACAAAACAAAAGGACAATAACATTATGTGTGCATATAAGTCATAATAAAAATAATATAAATAAAACTTCAAAACAAAGAATATATAATTAATACCTTTTTCAATTTGTTCTTCTTCAACTTCTATATCAGAGGGAATTGAGTGAGATTCTACAGACTCACGTATGACACCTTCTGCATGACAAGGACTAGAACGAGTTTCTGCAACATTACTTCCTTCTACATTGGTTGAGTTTGTATTATTTGAAGTAGACTGAATTCCTTCATTATCACTTGCTCGATGTCGAATATTTAACTTTCTTCTTCGAGCCATTGCTTCTCTAACACAAAATTATAAATGAGTAACTTGGACAAAAGTCAAAAAAACATAGACAAATCTAAAAGTATAAGAGAAAACATAGACAAATCTAAAAGTATAATAAAAACATAATGTATAAAATCATGCACAATTAGAACACACTTCATTCGTCTTCCTCATCATCTTCATTATCTTCATCATCATCCATATTATCAACATCAACAACTTCAAAAAATCATTATCGTCTTCAACTTGAAGCCTAACCAAATCATTAACATTTTGAGTAGCTTCACTTGTATCGCCCATTAGTTGCCCATGAATTTCTTCAATTTCATTAGATTCCTCATCACCCATATCATAGATATCTCTAACTTTTGCATTGAGAACAACAAGCCAATCCTTGTTTCTCTCATCATATATATAAAACACCTTTTTAGCTTGTGATGCAAACACAAATGGGTCATCACAAATATTTTTCCCAGTATGTTTTAAAAATTTGAAATTGACAAGCGTCATACCAAACTTATCTTTCTTGATACCTTTATTAATATCAACCCAATCACATTTAAATAACACAAACTTGTACTTTCCAGAATAATCCAACAGCAGTATATCAGTTATTGCCCCATAGTAATTAATTTCATCTGTTGAGGTCTTTGTCTTTACAACAACTCCACTATTTTGTGTTTTCAAAAATCTCTCTCTCTTCTTTGTGTGGAATCTAAAACCATTAATCGCATAACCTGTGTATCTTCTTACTACCTCAGATGGTCCACGGGATAACCATCTAAGTTCATGAGTAACTTCTGAGCTCTTTTGTTCATCCATACGCTGGATCTAAAATATTTCATGAAATATAGTAAGTTTATATATAAAAACAATCAGTAAAATTTAAATAATTAAATTATTATATGCTCACCCTGAGTTTAAACCACTCAATAAATTTTTGACCATGTTGCTTGTCAATTTCAACTTGTGTCAATCGTCGTGGTCGACACTGTCTCTTAAGATGTAAAATGTGTTCTCTAAAAGTAACAGTAATAGAGTTAAAATAAAATGTAATAAAAATTTCAATTGTATAAATTGAAATATGATATGTGACTTACTCTATAAATGGAGCAACTGCATCACAATTAGAAAGCACATATCTATGTGCCTATGCTAACTCTTTCTTGTCAAGTTTAGTTCTACTCACTTTCTTCCTCTTCCCTAATCGTAACTTTTGTTGTTTCTTTATCCCTAATGGCCTTCCAGAGACTTCATCGTCATTTCTGTTAGGTCTATTGAACCTAGTTTCTACCCCAGATAGATATTGCGAACAAAACGTCAAACATTCATTGGCCAAAAATCCCTCTGCAATTGATCCTTCTGGATGGGCTCTATTACGTACAAAGGACTTAAGAGTAAGAAGAAACCTGAAAGTGAAGAAAATTTAAAATATTTATGTTCTCAACATCCAAAAAAACTTGTTTTTAACACTTTTAATTAAACCAATTTTTATAAACATACATACCTCTCAATCGGATACATCCATCGATATTGTACCGGTCTAGCAACTTGGGCTTCATGTGCCAAATGAATTACCAAATGCATCATAACAGTAAAAAATGAAGGAGGAAAAATTGTTTCCAACTAACAAAGTGTGATAACTATTTGAGACTCCAATTGTGATAGAAATTCCATATTAAGTACCTTAGAACAAATTTGCTTGAAGAAATTGCAAAGATCAACTAACACTGAAGTGACTTTATCTGGCAATGAACCCCGTAATGCTACTGGAAGAAGCTCTTGCATCAAAACATGACAATCGTAACTTTTCAATCCAAACATCTTGTGTTGCTTGACATGCACACAACGTGGGATGTTTGATGAACATTCATCTGGAGTTTTTACATTCTTGAGAATGCTTAGGAAAGATTCCTTTTCTTTGTTAGTCATTTGATAGCATGCTCTAGGCAAACGCGTTGTAGTTATATTAGGACTTGGTTGAGGATGGAGCATACTTCTTATGCCCATATCTACAAGATCAGCTTGTGCCTTATAATTATCTTTGGATTTTCCCTCTTGGTTTAACAATGTACCAATAATGTTGTCACATACGTTCTTTTCAATGTGCATCACATCAAGATTATGACGCAATACATTATATTGCCAATAAGGCAATGTGAAGAAAATGCTCTTCTTTTTCCAAGGTTGTGCTCCATTTGCTAGACCTTTTTCTCTACATTCATCTATTTGTCTTAAAATATCAGTCCCATCAAGTCTTTTAGGAGGGATCCTTAGCTCTCGTGTTCCATCAAAATCCCTACTATTCAATCTCCACTTATGTTTGGGAGATAACCAACGACGATGACCCATGTAGCAAAATTTTTTACCATGACGTAACCACTGCGAGGTAGTTTCAATACCACAACATGGACATGCATATTGACCTTTAGTACTCCATCCAGACAAGTTAGCATATGCTGGAAAGTCATTAATAGTCCACATCACAGCTGCACGAAGTTGAAATGTCTCTTTCTTATAGGCATCAAATGTTTCAATTCCATCATCCCATAACTCTTGCAACTCTTGTACTAAAGGTTGCAGATAAATGTCAATGTTATTTCCAGGACCTTTTGGACCCGGAATTAATAGTGATAACATGAAGTATGGTTGTTTCATGCACATCCAAGGAGGAAGATTGTAAGGAATTAGAATGACAGGCCAAGTGCTATGAGTAATACTCATAGTCTTGAAAGGATTGAAACCATCTGAAGCCACTCCTAATCGAACATTACGAGGATCTAACGAAAATGTTGGATATCGAGCGTCAAAATTCTTCCAAGCAAGGGAATCAGCTGGATGCCTAAGAGAACCATCATTCAATCTACTCTCATGGTGCCATCTCATTGATTCTGCAACTTTGGAGGACATGTATAACCTTTGCAACCTTGGTTTCAATGGAAACCATCGAAGGATCTTTGCTGGTATCTTCTTTCGCCTCTCAGAAGTCTCCATTCCATTACCTTGTACGTCTTCATTTGTTGTTTTCCACCTTGACGTACTACACTTTGGACATACTTCATATTTGGCATATTTATCCCAATATAATATGCAATCATTGGGACAAGCATGGATCTTCTCATACCCCAAACCTAATCCTGAAACAATCTTTTTAGTTTCATAATATGACTTTGGCAAAACATTTTCTTCGGGTAAAGCATCTCTTAGTAAATCAAGCAACATGGAGAATGACTTGTCACTCCACCCATGAAGACACTTTAAATGATACAAATGTACCATAAATGATAGCTTGCTATACTTCTTACAGTTGGGGTAAAGCATTTGCTCATTCTCCTTTACAAATTCGTAAAATTTAGAGTTTTTCTCTAACTTCGGGAATCCTTTCACCTTCACCACAAATTGGCTCTTCTATAGAATGAACTCCAAATACATCATGAACTAATCCATCCATGTCATGCTCCATTTCTACATTTTGTTTAGTAGCGCTACTTGAAGTTCTAGGTTTTTCACCATGATATATCCATTGTCTATAGCCTCTAAGAAATCCACGATGTGGATCTGTTAAGTGTTCATAAACACATACGCGAGAATAAGAGTGGCAATTGGCACATTTTGTACAAGGGCACATTATTTTTCCATTGATTTGTGAATTTTGAAAAGCAAATTCAAGAAATTCATTAACTCCTCGAATATATTCTTCACTTTTTTTGGATGGATCACACATCCATTCTCTATCCATTTGGAAAAATTAACTGAAAATGGATGATGCAAGTCCTAAAAAATTAACATTCTTAAAATTCAAATGAAGAACATGGTATTCAACAACAACATCAAATCATGGTATTCAACATAAAAGGGTCAAAAAAATTGTAAATTAAAAGTATATAAATTAAAAGTTTCTTATATGATTGACACAAATGATTCACAATGGCCTACTTATAGGTAAATTCAATGCACATAATTGCTGTTATGCACTTGATTTTGAATTGAACATTTCATTCAATCATTAAAAAAACTTGAAATTAAACAAGAAACCTACACAACAGATTCACATTATACAAAACAGATTCACAACTTGAAATTAAATTAACATACACGCGATCAAAACAGATCCACATTATACAAAACAGATTCACAAAACAACTGCAATTGCAATATACAAAACAATAGCAATATACAAAAAATCTGTCAAAAAAAAAAAAATAAAAATCAGATCGATATTTGAATGTTCTTAATACAATTCCCCCGAACATTGCAATTGCAATATTATTAGAAGCACAAGTATCAGCAAATCCACACAAGCCAACTGAAATTAAAAAACTTGAAATTAAACAAGAAACCTACACAACAGATTCACATTATACAAAACAGATTCACAACTTGAAATTAAATTAACATACACGCGATCAAAACAGATCCACATTATACAAAACAGATTCACAAAACAACTGCAATTGCAATATACAAAACAATAGCAATATACAAAAAATCTGTCAAAAAACAAAAATAAAAATCAGATCGATATTTGAATGTTCTTAATACAATTCCCCCTAACATTGCAATTGCAATATTATTAGAAGCACAAGTATCAGCAAATCCACACAAGCCAACTGAAATTAAAAAACTTGAAATTAAACAAGAAACCTACACAACAGATTCACATTATACAAAACAGATTCACAACTTGAAATTAAATTAACATACACGCGATCAAACAGATCCACATTATACAAAACAGATTCACAAAACAACTGCAATTGCAATATACAAAACAATAGCAATATACAAAAAATCTGTCAAAAAACAATTCAATTTTTGGGAACCAATTGATGGAACTGACATAAATTTAGTTAGGAGTTTTGTAATTAGAACAAATTAAAACAGCAAGGCTTGTTCACATGTCATTCATCACAAACTTTTATGTAACTCAATTTATACATACATACAAACATTTCTAGGCTAGTCTCTACAACAGTCACTTATCAGAACTCAAAACAGTGGTGCGAGAACAGAATGGTGGTTCAAGAAATTACCAGTGGTGCGAGAACGGTGAGAACGACGGTGAGTGCAGCTCGGGTTCGACGGCGCGACTGGTTGTTCGACGGCGAGTGCAGCTGGTTGATTGACGGCGAGAACGGCGAGAACAGCGAGAACGGCGAGAACGACAGTTTTGAGTGAGAACGGCGAGAAGGAGAAGACAACTATTGGGGCTCAGATTGGGGCTCAGATTAGGGCTCAGATTGGCTGAAAGAGAACAGTGAGAACGGCGAGAAGGAGAAGAGAATGATTGGGGCTCAGATTGGGGCTAAAATTAGGGCTCAGATTGGGTGAAAGAGGAACAATTTTGAGTTTTAGGTGTTTTGATGAGAAAGGGTTTAGTTGGTACTTGGTATTTGGCTCTATTAATTTTTATTTTGGCTCTATTAATTTTTATTTTGGCTCCATTAAAATTTGTTTTTGCCTCCATTGAAAAAAATTTGGATTTTATCTCAATTTTTTTTTTTTACCTCCATTGAAAAAATTAAGATTTTGGCTCTATTGAAATTGGGTGCATTAAAAAAATTAGGATTTTGCCTCCATTAAATTTTTTTTTGACTTAAATCGTGAAAGTTTTGTACAATTTTATTTTCACAAACAATTAATATTTTGGCTCCTTTAAAAAAAATATATATTTTTCAATTTGATGTCTATAACCACAGATTTAAGTGTGTAACTATAATCCTTAGTGACAAATTTATGTCACTGAAGGTATAAGACACCTATACCAACAAAAATTAATTTATCTGTGGGGATAGATTGTCTATGCCTACAGTTTTTAATTTTGTCATTATAAGCTTCTGTAGGTATATGTCTGTTTTCTTGTAGTGAGGATTCAGATTCAACAAGAGTAACTTGTAGTTTTGAACTCTATTTCTAACATCAAACCCACACACAACCTTTTCATTAGGTGTATTCTAAAAAGCCCGTGCATTTAGGGCCCTGCACGTGTATTCCAGTCTAGTGAATGCTCTAGGAATTCTGCCTCGAAATTCCATAGGAAGCGGCCCCCACTTCCACATTCACGTAGGTGAGTCTATCAAGAGTACTCCTGTAGCCACTAGGTACCCCACTCCATATAGAGTATAGATCTCATTAAGAGTTTCTATTATCTCATCCTTTTTCGCTTCAGGAATCATGCTTCTCATTTTATACATAGCATGTTCATCTCATATCACTATGACTTGTTATTACCCATTGAACCTAATTCTTGGGATCTCCAGTCTTTTAGGTCGGGTTACCATCATAAGTGACTCATTTATCTATAGGCATTAGTCCCATCCTTTTGGATGTATTTTGGAATTTCTCTCTAGCTAATCCTTTCGTCAAAGGATCAGCTAAATTTTCATCAGTGCGTACATGATCCACTATAACAACTCATTTAGAAAATAACTTTCTAACAATGTTGTGCTTACGACGAATTTGTCGTTTCTTATCGTTGTAGTAACGATTCTCAATCTTCGCAATAGCCGCGGTACTATCGCAGTGGTGGATCAACGCATCTGTTATAGATCTTTTACATATAGGGATCTCAACTAGCAAACATCTCAACCAGCTTGCTTCTTCACTAGTAGTAGCTAGTGCTATCATTTCAGACTTCATAGTGGACTGAGCCAATATCGTCTGTTCTTTGATTTCCAAGATACAACACTACTCGCTATATTAAAATATAGTCATCGATTGCTTTGGAGTCATCTGATAAGATGTTCCAATCAGCATCATTGTAGGAAATCTTCGATAATGTAATCCGAGACTCATGGTCCTTTTCAGGTATCTCATCACTATTTCCATAGCGTGTCAATGCTCCATACTATGTCTACTAGTAAACTTGCACAATAATCCCACGACATAGGCAATGTCGGGTCTAGTACAATCAGTGGCATACCTGAGGCTGCCAATGATGCTCGCATATTCAGTTTGTCTAACACCTTCACCAGTGTTCTTGAAAAGTTTCACACTTAGATCATATGGTGTGCAAGCAGGTTTATAGTCAAAGTAATTATATTTCTTTAGGATATTTTCAACATAGTGAAATTGATCCAAAGAAATTCCCTTTTCTGACCTAGTAATCTTGATTCCAAGGATTACATTTGCTTCTCCGAGGTCTTTCATATCAAAGTTGTTACACAACAATGATTTCAAAATATTTACAGCATGAATGTTTGAATCAAATATGAGTATCTCGTCTACATAGAGACATATGATAGTGCAAATGCCATTTTCAAATTTGTGATAAATACATTTGTCACTTTCATTCACTTTAAACTCATTCGATATAATAAAGTTATCAAACTTTTCATGCCATTTCTTTGGAGCTTATTTAAGACCATACATGGATTTATCTAACATACATACCCTGTATTCTTGTCCTTGAATTACAAAACCTTTAGGTTGCTCCATAATAGATTTCTTCTTCTGAATCACCTTTTAAAAAGTTGTTTTAACATCCATTTGGTGTAACACCAGGTTAAGAATAACTGCTAGTGATATGAGTATTCTAATGGATGTTAATGATCGGTGGAAAAGTCTCGAAAAAATCTATATTTTCTCTTTGTCTAAAACCGTTGGCTACAATGTGTGCCTTGTATTTATCAACAGATCCATCGGGTTTTAGTTTCTTTTCCAAAATCCATTTGCAAACTATTGGTTTGCAACCAAGAGGCAAGTATACTAAATGTCAGGTTCGGTTAGACTCTAGAGAATCCATTTCATCGTTTATAGCTTCTTGCCATAGATCTGCATCCAATGATTACAGAGCTTCTTTAAGATTTGCAGGATCCTCTTCTAGATTATAAGCCATATATTCTGGTTCATAATCTATAGCAACTCTTATTCTCTTACTCCTTCGAGTTTCTGTTTCGTCTTGTTTGTTGCTTTCAATGCTTCTTGTCACATGAACTTGACTAAGTTCGATGCCCCCACTATTTCACAGGAACTTGACTAGGTTCGCTGCCCCCACTATTTCTCGATTTAAAAGGGATTTATTTTCATGGAAGTCAACTTCATTTGACTTTATGATCACTTTTGCATTTAGGTCATAAAACCTATACGCTTTGTTCTTTATCGCATACCCAATGAATTCTCATTCATAGGCTCTACTGACGAGTTTAACTCGCTTGGGATCGGGGTTCTGACCTAAGCCAGACCACCCCATGTTTGAAAATAAGACAAGTTCGATTGTCTTTTATTCACTATCTCATAAGGAGATGTTTTGTTTTTAGATTTAAAAACTCTATTCAAAACATACCAAATAAACAATATATTTTCTTCACACCAATGAGACGTAGTACTAGAGTTAAACATACTAGCAACAACTAGTTCAATAAAAGTTATATTTTTTTCTTTTCAACTTTACCATTCACTTCAAGTAATTATGGTGTAATTGTTCCATTTATAATTCCAGACAATTTATAAAACTCATTAAATAAATTAAATCATACTTGGAATCTCTTAATCTTTATACTAAATTGATTTTCAATTTCAGCTGTAAAGATCCTTAACATGCCAAGCGTTTCACTTTTATTTTTCATTTCTTGGTAACGTCTCATCAAGTTCACATATGTCAAAGTGTAATAAATCTAAAGACTTAGATTCTCTAACTACATATTTATGTGAACTCTTTGTTATTTTAGCTTGACTATAAAAATCACATTTTCCAAAATCATTTAACAATAACTTTAGAATTAAAACTAAGTTACTTAATTTTGAAATCAGATGTGTTCACATCACATAGTCTAGCATGTCAAAATTAAAATCACACAACATGTAAGCATAAACAGACATTTTATTTATTTCAACATTCAAACAAAAGAGACATATTAAATTTCAATGTTTAATTTAAATATGCCATGAATGACGTACCTTAGTAGCTTATCTCATGAATTATCTTCTGAATTTTACAGGAGTGTGCCTCCACCTCCACGGATCTATCAGCCTCCATGTATCTGTCATCGGACATCTGATACTCTCTGATACTCAAGATAGCAGTCACAACTTACTTAGAGTATATCAAACATATCTCGCATTATTGCTGGAACTGTTAATAGTTATACAGATCATCAGCAAGTCGATTAAGAATATAATTCTTATCATTATTCTCCCATGGGTTAATTCTCCAACTGTTCTATCCTTTTCTATTTGCTTCAAACTGAAACAGTTTATCGAAATCAGAGGCAACATAACCAAATCCAGTTATCTCTTCGGTTGACATGGCAGAAAGAAACGTCTTAAAATTGTTGGATTTTGAGTTTCAAAAACTATTTAAAAATCACAATTTATGCCACCGAAGATATTACTGGGTTGAGTCGCGGACTAGGTCGCTCTCTTTAAGACGTTTCGCGGCACTGCCCAAATTGTGCAAGACAGACTATCAACCACGAAGTCCCCAGAGCCCAGATTCACTGTATCGGAGTTCCACTGCACCGTAGAAAACCGTTCTAGAATTACACCCTCAATATGGCAGTTAAAGCCACTCTCAATATGACAGTTAAAGTCACTCTCAATATGGTACTATGACCATTCATAACTACGGTATGATAAACGCTCAAAAAGACAAAAAAAACGAATGGGCTACGGCATAATAACCGCTCTAAAAACAAAGTGATTACGGCATAGCAACCGCTCTAAAAACAAAAGAACTACGGCATAACAACCGCTCAAAAAACCGAAAGAATTACGGCATAACAACCGCTCTAAAACCGAAGGGACTACGACATAATAACCGCTCTAAAACCGAAGGGACTGCGGCATAATAACCGCTCTAAAACCGAAGGGACTGCGGCATAATAACCGCTCTAAAATCGAAGGGACTGCGGCATAGTAACCGCTTTAAAACCGAAGGGACTGCGGCATAATAACCGCTTTAAAACCGAAGGGACAGAAAGAAAGGGGAGAAGTGGCTCGAAAATTAGGCGAGCAGAATATAAGAGGGAGAAAAGAGAAAGTTGGGAAAAGCATCCAACTTTGGTGTACTTCTGGTTCATAATCTATAGCAACTCTTATTCTCTTACTCCTTCGAGTTTCTGTTTCGTCTTGTTTGTTGCTTTCAATGCTTCTTGTCACATGAACTTGACTAAGTTCGATGCCCCCACTATTTCACAGGAACTTGACTAGGTTCGCTGCCCCCACTATTTCTCGATTAAAAGGGATTTATTTTCATGGAAGTCAACTTCATTTGACTTTATGATCACTTTTGCATTTAGGTCATAAAACCTATACGCTTTGTTCTTTATCGCATACCCAATGAATTCTCATTCATAGGCTCTACTGACGAGTTTTAACTCGCTTGGGATCGGGGTTCTGACCTAAGCCAGACCACCCCATGTTTGAAAATAAGACAAGTTCGATTGTCTTTTATTCACTATCTCATAAGGAGATGTTTTGTTTTTAGATTTAAAAACTCTATTCAAAACATACCAAATAAACAATATATTTTCTTCACACCAATGAGACGTAGTACTAGAGTTAAACATACTAGCAACAACTAGTTCAATAAAAGTTATATTTTTTTCTTTTCAACTTTACCATTCACTTCAAGTAATTATGGTGTAATTGTTCCATTTATAATTCCAGACAATTTATAAAACTCATTAAATAAATTAAATCATACTTGGAATCTCTTAATCTTTATACTAAATTGATTTTCAATTTCAGCTGTAAAGATCCTTAACATGCCAAGCGTTTCACTTTTATTTTTCATTTCTTGGTAACGTCTCATCAAGTTCACATATGTCAAAGTGTAATAAATCTAAAGACTTAGATTCTCTAACTACATATTTATGTGAACTCTTTGTTATTTTAGCTTGACTATAAAAATCACATTTTCCAAAATCATTTAACAATAACTTTAGAATTAAAACTAAGTTACTTAATTTTGAAATCAGATGTGTTCACATCACATAGTCTAGCATGTCAAAATTAAAATCACACAACATGTAAGCATAAACAGACATTTTATTGATTTCAACATTCAAACAAAAGAGACATATTAAATTTCAATGTTTAATTTAAATATGCCATGAATGACGTACCTTAGTAGCTTATCTCATGAATTATCTTCTGAATTTTACAGGAGTGTGCCTCCACCTCCACGGATCTATCAGCCTCCATGTATCTGTCATCGGACATCTGATACTCTCTGATACTCAAGATAGCAGTCACAACTTACTTAGAGTATATCAAACATATCTCGCATTATTGCTGGAACTGTTAATAGTTATACAGATCATCAGCAAGTCGATTAAGAATATAATTCTTATCATTATTCTCCCATGGGTTAATTCTCCAACTGTTCTATCCTTTTCTATTTGCTTCAAACTGAAACAGTTTATCGAAATCAGAGGCAACATAACCAAATCCAGTTATCTCTTCGGTTGACATGGCAGAAAGAAACGTCTTAAAATTGTTGGATTTTGAGTTTCAAAAACTATTTAAAAATCACAATTTATGCCACCGAAGATATTACTGGGTTGAGTCGCGGACTAGGTCGCTCTCTTTAAGACGTTTCGCGGCACTGCCCAAAATTGTGCAAGACAGACTATCAACCACGAAGTCCCTAGAGCCCAGATTCACTGTATCGGAGTTCCACTGCACCGTAGAAAACCGTTCTAGAATTACACCCTCAATATGGCAGTTAAAGCCACTCTCAATATGACAGTTAAAGTCACTCTCAATATGGTACTATGACCATTCATAACTACGGTATGATAAACGCTCAAAAAGACAAAAAAAACGAATGGGCTACGGCATAATAACCGCTCTAAAAACAAAGTGATTACGGCATAGCAACCGCTCTAAAAACAAAAGAACTACGGCATAACAACCGCTCAAAAAACCGAAAGAATTACGGCATAACAACCGCTCTAAAACCGAAGGGACTACGACATAATAACCGCTCTAAAACCGAAGGGACTGCGGCATAATAACCGCTCTAAAACCGAAGGGACTGCGGCATAATAACCGCTCTAAAATCGAAGGGACTGCGGCATAGTAACCGCTTTAAAACCGAAGGGACTGCGGCATAATAACCGCTTTTAAAACCGAAGGGACAGAAAGAAAGGGGAGAAGTGGCTCGAAAATTAGGCGAGCAGAATATAAGAGGGAGAAAAGAGAAAGTTGGGAAAAGCATCCAACTTTGGTGTACTTTTCACAATAGCTTGAAACTCATTATATAGTGATGGAAGCAAAGTCACATATGTTTTCTAAACAATGTGGGACTTTAGTATGTATAGAATTGAAACTACACAAAATATGATAGTTTTTCAAAGTGGGATTTCAAAAAATATTCTTACCGATGTGGGACTTGAATTTTTAAAAAACAAGTTTCTTTCACTTAAATTTACAAAAAATATTTCTTTCCAATGTGGGACTTCAACACATTTTTAAATTCACACTATAACATACGTATGTTCCAACAATGTATTTTATCTTGAATCTTTGTCTATGTATTTAGATCTAGTAGAGTAGGAGTTCATAATTGAACATGGTGTTCCACTTTCTACTCGTAATGCAATTGGAAATGGAGACGTCAATGATGCTTAACAAAGTGTGATCTTGTTTTGGATAGCTAGCGAATCATTTTGTAGTCTAATCTTTTTAGTCTTTGGTAAATTGTATTTTGAATACTTGGTTTCATGTGTACCACACATTATCCTATGTATCCGTAGACACCTATATACTTATGCTATGTGATTTTTAAATATTTGCTTACGTATTTGTATCTAAATTTACCTTGGGATGTTGGGGCGTCTAAAAAATAACTTTATATTAATTAATAGTGTCTCACAATCAAGTTATAATAAATGTTTATTATATGGATTATCTATTATATGTATTTTATTATACTATATAATGAATATCATGCATAATAAATAGTGTCTTATATTTTATATATTAAGAAATTTCAACCAAGTTTTATTAATCGTAATTATCTATACTCACAGACTTTTTGCTTCATTTATCAATGACTTTTTTTATTATAGAAAAAAATATGTACTACTTATATAAAAAAATCATAAAAATTAACGGATTTATTATATGACAAATATATTATATCATGTGTTTGATAGACACGTGATAACCAACACAATAACAATATTTTATTTTATCATATATTTGGTACTCATTCCATCATAACATAATATAATATATATTATATTTAAGGCTTAAATATATGTTTGGTCCCTGTAAATTAGCGTTATTTATTTATTTTTATTCCTTATAAGTTTTTCTGTTTCAAGTTCAACTTTGTAAGTTCAAATTTATTTTTAAAATCGTCTATGCTGTTATTGACCGTTAAAATGACAAACAAAAAGAGAAAAATAAAAAGTGCAAACTTTTAAAGATGAAAAATTAAAAACACACAAACTTACGAGAACGAAAATCAAATGAAAACAAATATGTTTGGTACTTATAAGTATGCACTCTTTTTTTTATTTCCATTCGAGTAAGTTTGCGTTTTCTTTATTTCGTTCCTTCTTTGTTTGTTATCTCAACTTTTCTTTATAACAACACTAACATCAAAGGACGATTTAAAAGAAAATGAACTTAAGGGTTAATTTGAAAGAAAAAAAAATTATAGGAACAAAAATAAAAGAGTGCTAACTTATAGGGACTAAACATATATTTAAAATAACAAAATTATCATTGTGAAAAATTACAAATTAGTTTTAAAAATAATTAACTTATTAGATTTTAAATATTATAAATTATAAAAATATAATAAAATAAATAAGGAATGAAATAACTTTATATTTAAAACTATCATTAACACTACTAAATAAGCAATTTAATTTTTGTATTTTAAATCATGGAGTAACCAAATAATATATATTTTTTGTTAGAATGTAAATTAAGATATGATATATATATATATAAAGATATTATTTGTAAATGGCAAAAAATACCCTTGTAAACAAATTATATTTATTTTTAAATTTCAATTAATTTTCATATTTTTATATTTTTAATACTAATTTATTAAATTATATAAAAGACAAAACTACCGTTGTAATAAAATGATAAATATATTTTTTAAATTAATTATTCATAGTTTATTTTAAAAAGTTTAATATCAAATTTTATTAATTATTTTTATATTTATATTTTGATATTTTAGATTATATTTTATAAATTGTTTTTATTTTATTATATTTTAATTTTATATTTTAAATTATATTTTATAAAAGTAATTGAGTAAATTATTATTTTTATCATATCCAAATGGTTTTCTAACACATCATATTCATGATAGAAATTTCAAGTAGATCAAATATATATGTGAAATTTTCTAACACACTAAATTCAAATAGGATATTATATCTTATTTTTATATCATACTCTTTTATCATGTCCATCAACCGGATTCTTAATTAAAATACACTTGTGTCCCTTAAAAAGATCAAATTATACTCATTTTTCTTTTATATTAAAATTTAAAACTTGTTTCTTATAAATTATATATACATTTTGATATAAAAAATATGAGTGGAGATCCATTGATTCTAGGAGTAACTCTATGACGAGTACTCCGCTTGCTAACTTAATATAAATAATAAATTTCATTAATCCAACCGTAAAATCAAAAAGATCTTATTGAGTAGATCAACTCCTGAAATTTTTATAAAATTTTAAACTATTTGATAATTTATTAGATAATTTGAAATGAACGTATAATAAAATTTTTAAAAATATAAGTAAATATCGATGGCTAGATTACATAGTTGTCTTTTTCAGATTTATATAAAATTTTTGTGTGTTTGATCATTAATATATTATTTCAATAATCAACAATCGAATTAGTGAAAATCATCGTTTATGTTGAATTATTAAGTGGAGTAATTCAACACAGAATTACTCCTAAAGTTAAGGGATTTCCACTAAAAAATATACTTTTTTGATTAAAAAAGTATATATGTATTAAATTAAAATTTAGTATATTTTAATATAATGAAACTTTATATTCATATTGTTTCTATATTTTTGATTGATACATAGTTTTGAACTGTAATATAATTTTGGAAATAAAATATAAATAAAAACTTTACGAAAAATACTATTAATTCCATAAAAATCTATTTACTTCTAAACGGCATTTATTTTCTAAAATTGAAAAATTAATATTAAAAATTTGCCAATTAAATTGCTACCACGTGATTTATGAACCAATTGCAATTCAAACAGATAATTGGACTTTACCACTTAGGCTTTACATTCACACCAACTATGACTTAATCCAAAAAAATTAATTGTTAATTGTACTAAATTTCAATGAGATTGGTAGTTCTACATTACCTTTCATAGGAGTGTGTATCTCTGTCTAAATTTTTCCATGTAAAAAAAGATTTGTTTATGTTCTAATAAATTAAAGTTTAATACATATTTATTTTAATCAAATCAGTGCACAAGTGATTAGGCGACTCTCTTAAGATACAGATTGTATCCAAATTCGACAATTGATAAATATGAGTGCCCAAATTTTACTTGCTTTCCACCAAACTTTAAATTACAATGACTTTTCCCTCCTAAAAATCAGAAGTTTAAGATAACAAAAATACACAATTACTTAAGGGGAGAAAATGCTCATTTTACCATTAAGGGGCATGTGAATGTATAACTTATATGTTAAAATATTAACTTTATAAAATAACTTACCAATAATTTGTGTTTTTTAGTAGTTTTTTTTTAATTACAAATCTAAAATAATTAAATGTCATTGTCTGTATTTCTAAATCATTAACAATTTTATATATAAAAAATATGTATAGTTTCAATAAAATTTAATTGATAGAAAATATTTAAATGAGTATAATGAATTTAAAAAAAACATAAAATATGTAAAATAACCCATCCAAATTTTATTTCATAAAACATAGCTAAAAAAAAATTTATTTCATAGAATATAAATATATTAAAAGAGTTAAATAAGTTTTTAGTCCATAAAATTTTTCTGTGATCATTTTTTGTCATTATTATGTGTATCATTTAAATATTTTTTGCATTCATGATTATATTATAATCTTTCTTACGAAAAAAAATTATAATTTTTTAAGAAGGAATGACATAAATATAAAATTTTAAGTTTTTAGCGCTTAAAATATATTTGATTCATCTTTTGTTAAAAAAAATTATTTTTTTGAGAAATTTTTTTATAATATTTTAAATATATGTGTAAAATATATGCAAAAATTTTTGAAGGTCCACACATGTTTGACTTAAAAGCACGGATAAAATATGAAATATTATATTAATAGTACATATATGAGTTTTATAGAGACTACAATTTATTAAATATTTTTGAAACTCTCTATTATTAAAATAAATATATTATAAATAATATTTATTACTCTTGCTCTAAATTAAAACTACTTCCATCTCAAATTTTTCTATATAAATAGCACCACTCGAGTTATAAGAAAAAACATAACATATCGTTTTATGAATTTCCTTCTTGTTCATATCTTTTTATTTTCAGATCAAAACTACCATGGCTAGAAAGAAGGTGAAACTTACATACATAACTTGTCCCTCAAAGAGGAGGGAAACATTCAAAAAGAGGAAAAATGGTTAGAGCTTAGCATCTCCTTAATCTATTTTATACATATGAAGGAATGCCATGTTTTATATAGCCATTTTTCTTTTAATTTTATTATTTATTTCAGCTATTTATTTACGATTTCATCATTGTTTGATTAATCAAATAACATGATTCTTTTATATAGTCCCTTTAAACTTTGTAACTTCAATTTTTTATAGAGAAAAGAGGACAAGCAAAAACATTAGTGTCATCTACACACTAGTGCTGATAAAGCTTGTACTATCTAGCCTTGTATATCATACATATTTTACCAATCTAAAAGGATGAAATGTGAAAAATTATGTAGGAAAATCATTTGATTAAATTGTTTTATGTTATGTTTTAATTTTATTTCTCTTAAAAAAGCTAAAAATATTAGTTTAAAATTGTATAAATCCATACTTTAGGTAAATCCTCTTTGGCATTTAGTAAATTTTAGTTTTTTCCTTGATTTCATATCATTTATGACTTAGCTATAGATTTTTTCAATAGGTATAATGAAGAAGGTTAATGAAATCAGCACCCTTTGTGGAATAGAAGCATGTGCAATAATTTATGATAAAAACAATACTCAAGGAGAGGTTTGGCCTTCAGATTCAGGAGTCAAAAGTGTATTGTCAAGGTTTATGAATCTTCCTGAAATGGAACGAAGTAAAAAGATGATGGATCAAGAGTTCTTCTTGACACAAAGCATAGCAAAAGTCTATGAACAAATGAAGAAACAAAGGGAGGAAACTAGGAAGAAGGAAATGGCCAGTCTCATTAGTCAATATGTTCATACTAGAGAATTTAATGGCTATTTAATGAGCAAGAATGATCTCAAAGATTTGTCGTCTTTAATCGACGAAGGACTAAAGAAAATCGAACAAACGATGACACAAATGAAAATTGAAGGCGAAGAGGAGGTTGTAAATGGAGCTCATACTATGAATGAAGTAGAGGGGCAGAAAAATATGCAAGCTATGAATGAAATTGAGGGATGGAAAATATTGGCCACACCCAATTAGGGTTTGTTAGTGAGGGAGATGATCATCAAGTAAATATGGGTCATGTTGCTTGTGGACTAGAGACCATCATGGGTGATGATATACAAATTAATTACCAACAATGGCCTATGGATTTCCCCATGCTACCATTTTCATATGATAATATTGACCCAAATGGTTTTTAGTCTCTAGTTCATAATTCATTTAATAAACTATACCCTTTTTGTAGTAATGTTGAGTCTTTCCCTTATTTTCATTTGGTTTTTACTATTCTATCCCTTTTATATTTATGTTTTATAGTTTATCTTTATGCATGTTTGTTTCAAACATGTATATACTTTTTTTTTAGTTATGTTTACTTTTACAATATTGATGATCATCAATTAAATCAAATATAGTCACCTCTTTGTGTAGAAAAGTTTAATACTTAATGACTCTTTTGTATATTTTAATTTAGATTATATACTATGAATGAATTTATGGTCAAGGCTTATATAGTAACATCAAAAAAAGAATCAAATATAAATGAATTGCGGTACAAAATGAATTTAAAAGGTTTTTATAATATACACTGTATTTCGAAAATTACAGTTGTCTGTATTTAAATATTAATTTTTAATTGAATTCTTACTTTTTTTACGGTTTTTATGAATACATTGATTCAACATGTTTGTAAACTTAAATAATTTTTTATACATCTTACATAATAAAAAAATAAATATATTTATTACTTACTCTTGTGTGTTAAAAATAAAATATAGAATTGAATACTTTTTTTAAACTATAAAGTTGCAAAATTGAAATTTTTGTATGGCTAAAATACATTAAGTAATGTTGTGTATATATTTTATTTATTGTTTTATTTTGTGGACATATTATAAGTTAATGTAGTGAAACATTTTTCATGATGTACATAAGAGTTTGTTTAGTGGTTGAAACAAGTTATATACTTAATAGGATATAGATATGAAGTTGAATAAGAAATAATATCATTGAGATATTGTTGCGACAAGAAAAATAACAAACCAAAACAAAATTATTATAAGATGGACTACAATTTTTTTTGTCCAACATGAATGAATTAAAAGATGGATTATAAAAAAATGGACTTGAAAGATCCAAAACTAGCTGATGTAATAATTTTATATATATTTTTTTAAAAAATCTTTTTGACACTAATAAATAAATAATTTTAATTTTTTTTAAATCATTGTGTGTAATTAAGAAATTCTATTTATATATGCTAGATAAGTTAAAATAAAAATATAATATATATATATATATATATATATATATATACATGACAAAACAATGTAAGAAAATTATATTTTATTTGTTAAAAAATTAAAATTAATATTTTCTTCTAATTTTAAATATTCTTTTTTATAAAGGCAAATAGCAAGCCATTTCAATAATAATTATAAGAGCCATATGAGAGGTGAACGATAATATATTTGGGGACTAGCCCTGAATATAACATTGTGTCTTAATGAATCTAACCTTAAAGTTTGGATTACCTCAAGCAACTTCCTACAATACATAATGATGTCACCAAGTTCAAATAAGTCAACTCTAGGATTGTGAAGCAAATGAACTACTGGATAAAAATCCATCTCAATTAGAACCATGTCTTGCTCAATTACAATATGCCACTAATAAAGTGGAATAAATAGTCATAAAAAAAAAAATTTAACTTGTAACTCTTTAAAAATTTAATCTTGCATTTAAAATATATATTTTTTTCAAATATAAACTTGAAAGACAAGCTAATTGTTAAAGAACCTTCCCTTATAGAGAATGTTCTTAAACTTTGTAATATTAACATAATTTTAAAAAAATTACTCAAGTGTAGGTTAATGTAATTAGTATATACTTAAAATAAAGGAGTATGTTAGAGAGAATCACAAAGAGAAGTTATCATTGTTCATCATTAACTTTGAGTTACGTCTATTCCTTACACACTTTATGAGATTTTTCACTATCCTCCTAATCAAAACATTCTCAAGACTTTAGATCACAATTGAACTTAATACAACTTGTATTATCAATGCCTCATCAGATTTACAACTTTTATTGTCAAAGCTCATATGCTTGCAATCTTAGTCTAAATAGACTTTACACAATCTCACTCTTAAAAATCACAAATAAAAGACTATGAGAGTGTGATGTACTATTACGGTTCTTTGCTTGAGAAAATTCAGACAAATTTGAGAAGCAAAGGAAAACGAATCAACAAACTCATAATTGATGAGCCACAAATTTGGAGTGAAGAGCTTAAGTGTATGACAAAAGAAAAATTTTAATAACTTGTATACAAAAACAAGTGAATGATATTTCTTGGCTTAAGTTATTTCTCTTCAAGTGCAACAACAAATACTTTTTATTGATGCAGAGGACTTTAGATTGGTGTAGAAAAATAGAGTTGTTGGATACATGAATCAATGTAAAAAGAAATTCCTTGATGAACTATCTTGATTCCAAGAGCCAAACAGGGAGAACGTTCTCTTGTTATATGTGAAGAACAAGTTGGTACGAAATGTGTAGCTCATGAAATGTCTAAATCAGTTATTATAGCAGCATAAGTAAGAAATGAAGTGTTGACTAACATATGTACTTTGTTTTGTCTTTTAGTGTTTTACAAGTGGGACAACCATGAGAATGTTCTCTTTAAAATGAGCAATATATTTTCTTGTTTTTTGTGAGAAGTAGGTTGAATAGATTTCAATATTTTTGAAAAATGTTTGAGTCGCACAACAGAAAATGAAAAACTTTAAATGCAATGGACTCGAGTATCAAGCATATTGGATATTCGTATTGGATATCCATATCAATTTTGCACCAAAGCATAAAATGTCACCAAACTCCAAATAAAATCAAAATTAAACAACATTGTATAAATACATAAGTTAATTAGTTAGGGAAAAGAGATTCACACAAAGATTTATATAGGTTCCTCTACAATCGTCTGCTTACACATGTTTAAAAACCAATATTTGAAGTCTGAAGTCATATAAGTCGATTTACATAGGTGTAAGTTAATTTATAGGACTCCATGTTTTGCTAGTAAGTCGATTCACACCAACTGAGTCGATTTATACCCATGAGAGTTCGAAACACGAATTCGTGAATTTCATAAGTTGGTAAGTCAATTTACTAAGTATAAAAACACTTAGAAAATATTTTAAATGTATTCCAAAAGATGTCAATGCAATATGACCTTGCTTCAAAGTTAATGCATGCTAAATCAACATGCAATTAAGCTTATGCATGATAAAAACTTATTTTTCATAAATTCTTTGTTGAACAAGTATTTTATGCAAAAGTTAGAGGATGAAGACAAATATACTTGTAATTAGCACCAATATTATCATTGTTAATAAGTTTAGAAGTACATGTTTTGTGATTACGATGAGACTTTCTCATGTTTGTGTATTCAATGTTTGATATGGAGAAATCCTTTTAAGTGTACAAGGGAATCGACGTAGCTAAGTTGATACAGAACCATGATAATTAATTGTGTGTTTGGACCTCTAATCTCTTACCTTTATATGTTGGTGCCTCTTTGATTTATTACTAACAAGGTTTAATCAATCTAAGTTTTTCAAACATTTTCTAAACAATATTTTAATCAATCAAAGAATTTATCACTTCATCATTTGAAAATATTTTTAGAATAGTTTTGTAAGAGAAATATGTTAAACTACAATTCAATCCATTTCTTGTGTTTATTTCTCTAACTTTCATTATCTACCCAATCAAATCAACTATTTTTTGTCCTAGTCTTTTGCAACTTGTGAAGTATATATAATGTGTATATATATTCTAGAGTGAACTCTTACCCAAATTAGCTATACTTTTGAGCGTGAATTGGACTTTATTCCAATGTCTTGTGAATCCACTTTCTATGATGCAAGATATCACTGTTTGGTCATTGCTTGCATCACAAATGCACATGCATATGTGATCAAGTCCTCGTCGTATGATCAACATCTCACAACCGCTTGAGAACCTCGATAAGGATCTCGCAACAACCTAATTGACTTGGTGAACACCTCATCAAGGGACTCCCTATATAAAAGCTCACGTACTTTTGGCAAGGTACATAATTCATTCTTATCTAAAATACCTCTCACTTCCTCTAATTTTTGTTGACTTAGGTGTTATAGTGTTTGAATGTACACCTCATGAGAAGTGGCTCTACTCTACTCCATATAAAACCTATTCTGATCGTCACCAAAATTTCGCTCCATTTAATTGACGCTATATGTGGGAATCAAACTCAAGGGTCTCTACCACACACAAAGGTTGAGAGACCCTTTAGCCCCTTATCCTCGACCAAAAATTTCTCATTTAATGGAATCGAGACTAAGAGTAGTTTATAAACATCCACACTCGTCTATTAATAGGAATACATTTTCACAAGGGACAAAACACTGAAGACTCACTCAAGATCTAAAGAGGATAATACTTTAGACAAGACACTTTATTTAAACTAATTTATCTTTCTTTACCCAAAAAAATAACTGCCTTTTAAAAAAATTGTATAATATTTAAAGGCTTTTCAAAATTTAATATTGTTTCAACAATATTAAATCAATTGAAAAAGAAATATTACATAACATCAATTATATTAATTTAGTGATGTCAAATTAAAATTTAGAAAATTCGCTTTAGGTATCATATTAAATTTTGTTTTAAGCTTCCACATGTGTTGGAACAGCTCTGTCATATACTATTTTTGCTTATATTTGAATCTGAAAGAAGTATTATAAATTTATTAATTACATTCTTCGTTCGTAAATATAAATCAATATTAGAAGTTTCACTCTTATTAAGAAAAATTTGTAGTGTAGTTAATGTGTCAATTTTATATTAAAAAAAAAAAGGACTAAAATATTATTTTTGTATTGATGTATTCAATAATAACTTTTCATATTCTATAACAAAATAGTAGTATTAATTAGGGTTATATTTGAAAAAAAATTAAATAAATACATCTAGTAAATTAAAAATGAACTTATATTTAGGAACTATTTTTTTTTTTTGTCGAATGAGTGTTTATTTAATATTTATGTATATATAATTAAAATATGAAATCATAAAATGATCTTGACTTGGCTAATTTTATTTTTAGTTGTTATTGTTTAACATAAATTGAAAAACCGTTTCATGTGCCTGGGTATTATTAAATGCTAACTATTAAATATAACATGATGTAGATACAATCATTACAAATATATTGAGATTAAAAATGGGTAAAATTGGATTACAGATAAAAATAATCAATCACATGTTGACATACAACAAATAAAAAATTGAAAAAAGAAAGTTCCACGTATATTTTCATGAATTGGCACATTATGAATATTGGTTGTCAGTGTAAGTGCATCACTTTTAATTTCATATTTTAAATAATATAAAAGATCAATAGATTAATGAGTATAATTATAATTTTAAAAATTACTGGGAAGTATAAAAAATTAGCTGTCAATTATGCATGTACCTTACAAAATCCATTCAAAATATCTTTTATTAATTTTTAATAAAAAATGAATTTTTATTAAATATTAAATATGTATCCATAGTTAAATAAAAAAAAATATATATCTATATTTGAAATAAGCTGGATATAACTATTAAATGCTACTTTTCATTGAATTACTATTTTTTTTACAAAGAAATATCTTTCATATAGTATTTAATATACTATATTAAAAAAAAATTAAGCTCTATAATGTTTATTTTATTTCAAGAACCTTAATGTATACTTTTTAAAATAAAAAAATAATTTATCTATACTGGAATAATTAAAATTGTATATATTAATTAATGTATTAAAGTATCATAAATAAATTATTATTATTCTTGCTCTGAATTCAAACTATCTGTTCCACAAATTTTGTCTATATATAAGTGGCAAAACTCTTGTACTATGAAAGCCATAACAAACAACCTTTAGAAGTTCGTTCTGGTTAATTTCTTTTTTGTTTTCAGGTCATCACTTTCATGGCTAGAAAGAAGGTGAAACTTGCATACATAATCAATCATTCAAACAGGAAGGCAACATACAAAAAGCGAAAATATGGTTAGAATTCATAAGCCGTTTCTTAATTTCAATAAAACTTGTATTAGTCTTGCATGTCATACATATTTTACTATTACAAAATGATTATTGTAAGAAAATTGTTTATATCATCATTTGATATAATTAGTGTTAAAGTTGGTCCAAAAGTAAAGACTTCTAAAGTTGTTACTTTAGACTTATAAACAATAAAATATGACTACTAAAGTTTTTAGTTGAAATTATTCAACCGTCTTTATTCTGTGTTAATTTTTATTTTATTACTCTTGACAAAAACTAAACTATTAACTATTAAAACCTTCTTTGAAATAATATATTTTGAAGTTTTATGCAATTCTCATAAAATAGAAATCCTATTTCCCATTAGTTAAGTACTTTTTTTTTTTTGCTTTAATTTCAATTGTATATAGTTTATACATTGGTATTCTCAATAATAAATTTATTTGTTTATAAAAAAAACATCTATACCAAAATAAAAAATCATTTATAATGCTAAGTATATATTTTTCAATAGGTTTACTGAAGAAGATTAGTGAACTGAGCATCCTATGTGGCATAGATGCATGTGCAATAATTTATGGTGAAAACAATCCTCGAGCAGAGGTTTGGCCATCTACAATTGGAGCAAGAAGTGTGTTGTCAAAGTTCATGCGTTTGCCAGAATTGGAGAGAAGAAAAAAGATGGTGGATTTGGAGGGATTCTTGACTCAAAGTATAGCGAAAGTCCAAGAGTCGTTGAAGAAACAAATGGAAGAAAATCAAAGGAAGCAAATGAGTTATTTTATTAGTCACTTTATTCACACTGGTGAATATAACCCTGGTAATGTGAACTTGAATGATCTCAATGATTTAACGACGATAATTGATAACAATCTAAAGGAAATCGAAGGAAAATTGAGTTCGATGGAAGCCGTAGCCGAAGAGGAGACTGGAAATAGAGTTGAACCTATGCATAATCATGTTGGTGTCCAAGGACGGGAGACCAACATGAATTATGCTATGAAAACTGATGATGAACATCTTCCTTTGGACTTACCATTTGATGATGTTAATATCGACACAAATGGTCTTTGGTCTATCTAGTCCAAAATAATTCCCTTGAAAAATTATGCTCTGTTTGGTTATATTTTTTTATTTATAGTTGTTGGTCTTTGTAATTTTAAGTTATGTTTGTTTTGTTTTCAGTGTTGATGATCATCATCAATGGAATCAATAGTGACTTTATTTGTGTTGTTTCATTAAAAAGAATTCTTTTTTTTCTTCTTTAAAATGATAAAAAGGAATTCAAACAGAAAAAGGAGTACAATTACTACTCAACCCAAACACACCTCCTTTTAATTTAAAGTAAGATAATTATAAATAAAGTCAAAGGTTTTAAAAAGAAATTGACTTAACTTTTTTCAAAATCTGAACTTTTGTATGTCATTGAAGATTGTATTTGTACCTAATAGTGCTTTAACAATTTAAAATCAAAGACTAAAACTCCATACTTTTAAACATTTTAAATTTATCAAAATACAATATCTCTAAATAATTTTTTTTTCAAAAGTTGAGGCAATTTTATCAATAAAAAATGAGGTATGTTACACTAGTACATAACATATCTAAGTCAAGAAGGGTAAGAATATCTCCTTAAATCCATACAATTACAAATACATGGAAGACATATCAAAGTATCGCATAGTTGAGTCACCTAGTCACTAACATACAAGAAAGACAAGCAATATATATATATATATATATAGTTAGAGTATCTCCAACGGTGAACTCAAAATGGGTTCATTAAATGGGATCCATCGTGCCACATCATTTTAAAATAACTCATTTATTTTTTACTCCAATGATGAACTCACATGTTCATTAAATAGGGTCCACCACTAACAAATCATTCATTTATTATTACTAGTAAATGAATAAAAAAAAAAAAAGTAACCGTAATCAAAGTATCATTCCTTCGTGAGAGAACGGTGATGACAGTTTAGCACGTCTCCAACAGTGAACACACCTGACGGACGAACTCATTTTGACCACCGTTGGAGATGCTCTTAGATTTAAGTGTGAGTAGTTAAGTTTTACATTGACTAATAACGTAAATATTAGATATACAATAGAGGAAATCTATATACCTAGTGTATTAAGATTTTGAATTGAAATGTAGTGTTAAAATTTGTCGTGTATTTTAGAGTATTTGATTTATTATTGCTTTCGCGCATCTCTAAACTTCCCGAATATATATATGTTACAATAATCTTTAAATGATTAACAGTTACAAATATAATTATATTATATATATATATATAATAATATATATTATAATTATAATATTATATATATATATATAATATTATATTTACTTTTAGGAAAACAATTTGACTTGTGTAGCTTACATTTAATCTTGACATTGCTCCAAGGAGACTATTGTTGCCATGTCCATATCGATTATATAATCAAGTTGAACGACTCATAATTTACCAAATCCTCAAATGGTATTAACCATTGGTACTCCTCGGCATTTTCATTAGAGCTCTCGGCATTGCTCTTGAGTTTGTACAATGGTAAAGGTAATACAAAACACAACAAAGAGAAAAGTTTGAATTAGGTTTTAAAACATTTTAAAATTTATTACAAAATTTCTTTTTTTCTTATCATAAGGAACTAATATAAAAAAAATTATTTTTTACACAATATTAATAAAAGAACAAAGATGGGTAAAAAGATAACAAGAACACAATTATTGTTATACTAATGTACAACAACATGTTGTTTTATCTAAATTTTCTCGTTCCATAGAAATTGTCATTCTCACTGGAAAGATTTAATTCACTATAAGTAATTGGTTCGATAGTAATAAGTAATTTATAAACCTCTTCAGACTTCATGAGTTATTTCTTCAAACTTCATCGAAATTTATTATATGTATTTTTTCTAATATTATCAAACGTTACTACATGTATTATTACATATATGAATATATGAAGTTGTTTACTATGTATTTTTCATAGCAAATATGACTCTCAAAAAAAAAAAATTCTATTATAAATCTAATATCAATTCCAGTTAAAACTCTTAAAAAAGATATAATCAAACTTTTGGATGACTTATAACAAAAAAGATAAGTCTCGGAGAGAGGACTTACAATTAAGTGTGTTCTTGTTTATTGGCTATAAATTCTATTTAAGTAGCTTTGCCAATTAAGTCATTTTTCTTATTTTCACTCTTCATGCATAAGAACTATTTCATGTGGGCTTCAGGCATGATGTTACAATGGTTCAAATCTTTGTCTAACCAACAATCTTGAAAAAAGATTCGTTGTGAGATAGTCCTTAAAAATAAAGTTTGTATACACAAATTTTCTTAAGAAAGATTCTTCAATTCTCAATATCTACAAATATTCTTGAATCAGAAAAATCTTATAAAAACTTCATTTTATAAATCGACTCATATATATTTGCAATTCGAATTACAGAGATCTTGAAATCATTCTAAGATATGTATGACATGTGAATTGATTTACCTAATGTGCAATTGACCCACTAATTTTAGGGAGTTTTGTGAATCAACTCACACTCTTCCAGTTTTAATATCTGAACTTTCAAACATCTTATGAATTGATTCATGAAGACTACAAGAAACACTCTCTTTGTAACACTGACTTTTTTATTGAGTAAAATCAATGTGGATCCTACACTTTGAAAATAGATTCCACATAAAGTAATAAGACCCATATGAATTTTACTATATGAAATAGGGATGTTAAAGTAATTGTAAAAAATAGTGTTCCTAGCATCCGTCTTCATTCAATATTCATATTAGTATATATCAATTTACACATACTACAAAAATAAGTTTTTGACCTTTACAAATCAATATTTTCAGTTGCGTTGTTTCACTAACTACTCATGTTTTTTAAACATTGACCACCATTCTAAGTAAGAAAAATTTCACTCATTCTTCAACATTAATTCATTGAAGATTAATTAAGATTAATAGCACAAATAACTTAATTATAAATATTTGCAACCTCTATTAAGCACAAATCAGATGCAAAGCAGGCGAAACAAAATTAAAAGTATGACCAAGCCAATAATCCACATGCAAATTAGAATGGGGAATCAAGCTATTTCCATTTACAAGATCTAGCATCATTCAACAAGTATAGCCTCCAAAAACCCTAAATTACATTTGAGTTCATTATACTAAATGGTAGAGTTGGCCAACAATAATAATTTTGAACATTTTCTTCATATTAAATTTAGTATATTTGACTTTACTTTACACTAAATGTAGAGATGTCATGAAAAAAATCAATGTTTGAATTCTTCAAAATAAAAAAGACATCAATTGTTTTATTTTCTTTAATTAGTTAAACACTTAAGCACAAATTAAAAATAAAATGTCATTAATTCATAGTTCAATCGACAAATTCAGATATTGTTAAGTTGAACGTCTTATTCCGAGTCCAAACCCGAGACTTCGCAACTGGGTGTTTGAATTTCTTGTGATATTTATTATTCCTTCTTCATACAATAAATAAATAGGCATAATAAAAACAAAGATTAAGAGCAATCACCTAAACTTCAAGGAAGTTATTGATTGATTGATAATGTTATATTAACATATAAAGGCAAGTATGTATGATTCAAAGGAAGCCAACAAAGCAACATCAATTTATTTTTAGTTTGCAATCATTTATAGAGACAAAATCGTCATAGATCCACAACCATAAGCCGAAGAAAAATAAAATTGGAGCAAACAATGGTGGAAAACAATTTTTAGTTGAATTGTAAAACCCTAAATAATTCTTAAATATTTGAATCAAAATTTGAATGAGAAAGGTTTGTGCGGAATTTGAAAAGAAAATATACCAACAAACCTGAAGGAGAAGAGCGAAAGTAAATCAATGTTGAAGATGATGAAGAATAAAAAGGGCAGGAATTGGTTGAAGAAGACCAAACAAAACAATGACGGCTAGGGTTTGGGACGTGTATAGCTCATAGGAAAATAATAATAATAAATGAAACACGTTACAAATACATCATATGTAAACGTGTACAATTTAATTTTTGACGAGTTTACAATTGAAATTTTGACAAATATAATTTCAAATTATGTTGTCTCCGACACCAATTAATAATATTTTTTGAGGAACTTTGTTCGTAAGATATCATTCCATCAAATAATGATGGAAGGAGTGGAGCTGATCATAGCAATTATTATGATGATTGATGTATTTGAATAATATTGCTACTTTTATTTTTTATTTGTATTAATTTATTATACATTATTATTTAATTATGGTATGTTTAATTTTTGGTTTATATGAAATAATTTATTAATTTTAGAATGTTTTATTTTGTTTGATATATATAATTTAAATTTATAATTTATATAATTTATCAATATATAAAATTTATTTTAAATTAATTATATAATTTCCAAAGAAAATTATTGTTTGATATATATAATTATTATTATAATATTTATTTTAAATTGAATATAATTTCAAATATAATTTATTTTGTTTGATATATATAATTTATGAATATATAATTTTCGAATTTTAAATTTAAATTGTTTATTCTTAAATTATATTAATATTTTTTTATATATATATATTATTATTTAATATTAATTTCGAATTTAAAAAAAATTAATAAAGTCGCACATTTGTGGCGGCCTAAGCCCCTACAAATGATATTGTTTGTGGCGGCTCAAGCCCTCATTTATGTCATGTCATCCTTTGTGGCGGCCTAAGCCCTCACAAATGACAGCTTTTGTGGCGGCCTTAACCCTCACAGACGCTGACTGTTTTAAACTCCTTAGTCTTTTGTGGCGAACTTTTCCGTCACAATCAAAAAAATTTACCACTTCATTTCTCACCACCACTTTCGAAAATTACAAAATCTTCTTAAACATTCGAAAATTTCAAACTTTTGAAATATAAAAAAGTGAATTTTGTTGATATTTTTGAATGTTTTGTTAAATGTGAAACTTTCGAAAAATTTTGATAAATGTGAAAGTTTCAAAATGTAATTTTCCAGGATTTTATGAAAGTTTCAAAACTTTGGATAAATTTGAAAGTTCCGAAGTGTGTTTTTTTCAGAATTCATCAAAATTTTCGAAAGTTTTAATGAATTTTGAAACCTTCGAAATGTAAAGCTCGAAACTTTCAAATGTTCGAAACACGCCACTTTCGAAACTTTCAAATTTTGAAGTAATTAAATTCAAAAATATTAAAAAAATTCAAAACTTTAGAAAGTTTCAATTTATGATAAATTTTCAAAAATGTAATTAATTATTTTAATAATAATTAAAATTTTATTTTGAAAAATAGATTTATGATATTAAGTATGAGTAGAGTTGAGGTCATGCTTCAATAACGATTATAGATTCTACAGAAAAATTTCACCACCGATCAAATTTTTATTATAGATATATATTTGATGTTTTATTTGAAACATATTTTGTAGGTATTTCCCTCTTGAGAAGTTGTATTTGAATGGGCAAAAAATATTAAAAGACAAAATGAAATTTTAATTGTTACCATTCGATCAGATAAAGTAATCGAAAAGAGGGGAAGAAAAGACAAATTAATTTTGGGATGCGAAAGAGGTGAAAGATATAAATCAAAATCAACAGTAACTTGTTCTCACAAGGAAAAATTTTCGTTTACCCTCAGATATACATCGTTAAGTGTTGGTGAAGGATGGAAAATTAGTGTTCGTTGTGGAACACGCAATCATGATTTACTTGATATTGTAACCGGTCATTCATATTTGAGGCGTTTAAATGAAGAGAGGAAATTTGTCAACGACATGACAAAGTATAAGTGTGCACCAAGATTCATTTTGAATGCTTCGAAAGAGAAATAAAGCTAATCTCATAATTCCCAGTCAAATATATAAAGAAATGAGTACTTATGGATCATCGTTGAGAGGTTCATACACAGAAATACAACATCTGTTGAAGTTAATACAACAAGAAAATTATGTGCATTGGATAAGAAGACGGGAGAATTCAGATGTTTTGAGAGATATATTTTAGACGCATCCTAATTGTATAAAGTTGTTAAACATGTTTCATTTTATTTTGATATGTGATAGAACATACAAAACAAATAGATATCGGTTACCATTACTTGAAATTATCAGTGTCACATCTACTAGTTTGACATTTTTGGTAGGGTTTGCTTACTTGGAACAAGAGCGACAACATAACTTCATCTGGGCATTTGAAAAGGTGCGACAGTTGTTCATCTCTGAGACTTTAATTTCTAAAGTTATTATGACTGATAGAGATTTTGACATCATGGATGTTATTAGTTTGTGTTTCCTACTTCAATACATTTGCTATGTCGTTTTCATATTGAAAAAAATATTGGGGCAAGATGCAAACAATATGTGAAAAACGATAGATAAGATAAACTACTGGATTTATGGAAGAAAAAAATTGTATATTTGACTATTGTGGAGGAGTGTGATCATCACTTGCAATACTTTGAGCTAGTGTGTGCCGATATTATTATTTTTGTTGATTATGTGAAAGATTCATAGTTGACATCTTACAAAGAAAAATTTGTCAAGGTTTGCACCAATAGAGTAATGGATTTACAGAACACAACATCTAACAGGTATTTTTAAATTATGATTTGTTTTGTTTTAGAAAATATGATTTACTAGTTTATGTGATTTGTTTTAATTTATGTTATTTAATTTATTTTTAGAGTTGAGTCTGCTCATTGGAGATTAAAAAACATGCTGCAAACTAGTTTTGGTGATTTGTGTAAAAGTTTGGATGTTGTGAATATGATGTTCAAGAACCAAATATGTATCATTAAATCGTCTTTTCAGAAAATCATCCTCAATGTTGAGCACGGGTATAATTCACCATTTTTTCAAAGTTTGCATCATTGTGTATCAAGGAAATGTTTTAAAAAAATTGACAAATAGTTACAGAGGGTGAAGATTGTAGGTACTGAAAAAACAAAATGTGGTTGCTCAATCAAAATAACTCATGGATCACCATGTGCTTGTGAGTTGGCAAAGTTGCAGATATCTGGTAACGTTATCCCTTTAGATAGCATTCATGTTTTTTGGAGAAATTTAAGCAATGAGCATGAATGGAAGAATGAAGAATCTTTATCAGATTATGACTTTTCAGAAGAGGTGGAAGCAATGAAAGCGTACATGAAGAAATAAGATATTGTTGGTTAAATGATATTCAGAGCAAAGGTGAGTGAACTTGTATTTCCACATACAACATCAATACTTGCACCGCCTGAGAAGGTGAGAATCAAGGGAGCTAGTAAAAGGAAAAAAGAATTTGATACTTCTCGTGATCCTTCATATTGGGAGTATGTTGATGCCTCTCAAGAATCTGCACAGCAATCATCTCAACATTCTGCAAATCAATCAGCACAGTGTTCTGCAAGGCAACCATCTAAACATTCTGCAAATCAATCAGCACAGTGTTCTACAAGGCAACCATCTCAACGTTTCGCGCAATTGCAACATTGTTAGGTTGGACAAAAGAATTTTGGCCTTTAGTTCGAATACAATTGGATAAAGAGATTCATCTACATCAAGACCTTTATTCTAATGTTTTTTAGGACAATGTTGAATCAATGCGAAACTCATTAAAAATTTCAGGATTGGGTGCTCAAGGAAAAGATAAGTGGATGACTATACCAGACTTGGGTTACGTGATAGCAACACTATATAGTGTTATATTGATGTCGTTGTCTTGTAATCTAAATATGACATTCTTTCCGCTAAACAAAGCACCATCAAAAGAGTCTTCTCTTATCTCTTTACTAACAATTGGATTCGTCAATGAAAATCATTGGGTACAGGTAAAATTTATGATTAGTATTTTTTAATAAAATAATGTTTAATATTTTATTGTTCACATAAATTAATGTTCAATATTTTCTTATTCAGATCAAATTGATGTCTGATAGTCCTTTGTCACCTACCTCACAAAAATGGAGAGACTTTTGTAGTGAGTGTACAAAGACATGGAAAATAGCTTATGCATGACGTATGAAGTATTGGGAACACATTGATCCATCATTTATCAATCATCTTGTATTTCATTAAATGAATATTAGAATATATGTTTGAACATTTTATCATTTATCATTTATGTTTTATCATTTACATTTTATCATTTATCATTTACGTTTTATCATTTATCATTGATGGATTAACTCAAAATAAATGTGAATTAACTCAAAATAAAAATTCATAAATAACACAAAATATTAAAATAGAAATTCATGTTCAATATTTATCATACATAACACAATCACTAATCATCGTACAAGGGGCTTAACTCACTTAATATGTCATGAACTTCACTAAATTGAGCTACCAAATCTATGGCCCTACATACAAGCTCAACTGCTCTACGGTCTTGTGTCGATGATGGACCAGCATGTACAGAAGATGATGGACCATGTGCAGCAACATAAGGTGGACTCGAAGGTGTAGCGGTAAATGGAGGGAGGATCAGAGGATGTGAAACATTTATGTACCATGCATAGTAGTCTGCAGTGACCTCTCCAGGAAAATTTGCAATAGGATATAGTAGCCCAGATTTCCGAATCTAATGTTGTACAAGATCTGGCACAGGAACTTCAGCAAACTTCTTCAGCTTCAATCCATGAGTAATAACTTTTAATGATCCACGATCTTGCGAATAATTATATAATAATTAATTAATTAAATAAACTTAATTAGATAAACTTAAATTAAATAAACTTAATTAAATTAATTAAATAAACTTAATTAAATTAATTAAATAAACTTAATTTAAATTAATTAAATAAACTTAATTAAATTAATTTAATAAACTTAGATAAACAATTAATTAAATAAACTTAATTAAACTGATTAAATAAACTAAAATAAATAATTAATTAAATAAACTTATTAAAATAATTAAATAAACTTAAATTAAATAAACATAAATAAACAATTAATTAAATATAATTAAAAATTACTTAAAATAATAACTCTCATTCCCATAGTCTCTGAGCCACGTGGTATTCATACTGTGTTAACACATGTGTCACCACCAGTCCCCTGGAGAATTCGGGCTGCTGATCCTACTCATAAATATCATCAATATCATTAGCATGTGTAGCATACTGCTCCTCAGCCTGCTCCTTCCGTGGAGGCTTGGGGGCATCCTCATTCATTTGTGCAAGCTCAGCGACATCATTCTGGATATCCTGTGTATGACAACGCGGTTTAATTGGACGATTTGCTTTGTTCGATCATTTGTTTGATGTTGTTGGTGGAATTCTCTCTACACCATCATCTCTATCACCTATCACGTTGCGAATAATTTGGTCAAATGCACATCTCATTCTAGGCACTGCAATATATCAATAATAAAAAAAAATAAATAATAAAAAAACTTTAAAAAAATGTATTTCGGAACTTTCGTATTGTTCCCAAACTTTCAAGCTAATTTGAAAGTTTCATTAAAGGACAACTTTCGAAACAATTTCGGAATTTTTCGTGAATTCCCAAATTTTCGAGACTGAATATTTCATGTTTCTAAATTTTATATTTCGAAACTTTCAGATTGTTAGAAAGTTTCGAAGGTTTTCTGCATTTTGAAAGTTTCATGTTGATAGAAACTTTCGAAAGTTTCAAAATTTTGGGAAAAAATGAACTTCAAAAGTTTTATGTTCATGGAAACTTTCGAAGATTTAAAAAATAATATTGTTTCAAACTTTCGATGGTTATCTTACTTTTGAGTTTCGAATGTTTGCAAATTTGTGATTCGTACAATTCAAATTTTCGAAAAAAAGGGAACGAAATTTTGTTGAGGTTTTTATATATAACAATAGGGATAATATAGTATTTTTCTTAGAAATAGAGGGTAGAAAGTATAAGTAGGGGGTGCACGGTACAATTCTCTTTTTAGTATTATTTTCGTTTTATTTTAGAAATAGGAAATGGGCCAAACAACAGGAAGTCCACAAATTTTCAATTGATCAAGCGTACACAAATCAAAACCTTACCTTATGAATTAAATTATTACAAATAGAGCCAAAGTATAAATGCATTTTTATTCTCATATTATTGTCAAACAGCAACTTTAGTATTTTTATTTTTAATTTTTTTATTTTAGACTTTATATTTTGTACCACGCATTTTTAGTTCTTCCCCGAAGTTATTATCCAATTTTTATGATTATTATTTTAGATTATAAAAAAATATAAATAATCCAATTTTTAATTATGACGATTTGGTAGTCAAATCGTTGACATGGTTTTTATTATGTGGAGCTATCATGACACTAACTTAACTGTCACATGTGATACTTATGTGACTATATAGATAGACTTTAAAGGTATCTCTGTATATATTTTAAAAAATTATATACTACTCCAAATACCAAATCATCTTTCATGAGTTAAGTGGCATATAGGCAAAACCAGGGGTAGTTTTGTCAGGTTCTCAATTTACGATCATTGTACAAAATTCTAAATAGTATATTTTTACACAACAATTACTTACATTAATCACAAAAAATATGATAAAAGTCATACAAAAATGCAAGGGATGATTTTTGGAAAAAATTAAAATTGTACAAATTCTTATAATTAATTTTATTGACAAAATTGAGACAGGGATAAATTGCCAATAACTTTAAAAATAAAAGGATTAAAATTACAGAAAAAAATAAAAAAAAAAATTAAAATTGCAATTCGATAAAATGGAGAGATCACATGTGCATTTTAACAAACTATAACATTATATTTCTTTTAATCATTTTATAAATATTATTATTTGTAGTTTTTTTAATTATAATGCATCAAAATATTATATAAGACTACAATAAAAATGACATAAATGTTCGTAAGCATACAATTAGATAAAATAAAATAAAAATTATAAATAAATAAAATTAGATAATATAAGAGAGTAAAAATATACTATTTTAGTTTATTAAACTGAAATATTTTTATTTGACTGTTATAGATTTATTTTTATATATTTAATCACTTTATTTTATTTAATAATTTTTTTATTTGATTGTAATGAAATATTTATTTTTATTCTTTTTATGTATCTTATTTTTTCTTAAGAATATTTATATAAATTTATAAAGACATATTCTTTTCTATTATAATTTCTTATTTCTTTTACATTAAATTACTAAATACTTGGCTTATTTTCTATTTATTTTCTCTTCTTTTTACTCTATTTTCTTTTCTTCATTAACCAAACTAAGGCAAAAAAGGAATAAACAAAGTTGTCTCGTTTAACTTTTTCATAATTAAAAATTACTTTTATATTTTTCAATTATTAAATTGAATTTCAAATTTTTCTTAACAACTAAAATAGATTTTACTCTAAATTAAAAAAGTATAGTTTTGATAAATAGTAAAGGCACAATAGACAAAGAAGTAGTAATTGTTGATTGTAATGGAAAACGAGATATAATTTGTAGCTAACATATTTTACTTGAATTATATATAATTTAAACAAAAAAAAATTAATTACCATACGTAAAATAAATTATCATTTGTAAAATATTTTTAAAAATTAGATACACTCCAAATACAAAACCATCATAAATAAAGAACCACATAAGCAAATCATGGTTATCAAATTCTAAATTTAAAATAATTGGACAATTTTCTAAGTAGTACCTTACCCATTTTCCAAAAATTTACTGACATTAACTACAAATAATAGATAAAAAGAAAAAGAAGAAAATATTCGAAAAGGTAAAAAGTATACCACTTTCTATAAAAGTCTCCGATCATATTTGTTTTATTTTTTAAAACAATTTTCCTTTTTGTTTTTTAAGTTTATCTCTCTTCTTTATTTATTTATTTATATTACTGTTTTTTATTTTAATTATGATACACGTAGATAAATTTTTAAAATTATTCTATTATACACTGGACATGTTCCAGTTAATAAAAATTTTAAAATAATTATCGTACTAAAAAAGAGTTCACACTTATGAGTTATAACTATCAATAAATGTTAATTGATAAACATTTTTAAATAATTATTATATCTATGGGATAAATTATCACTTATGAGATTAAATAATCATACACCATACAAGTTTTTATTGATAAAAAATTTTAAATAACACATGTATCACTTATGAGATTGAACTATTAATTGCACATGGAACAAGTATTAAAATAATTATCATGCATATGATAAGTTGTCATTTTTGAGATTAAAACATTATACTCAGAATAAGTAATGACTAATAAAAGTTTTAAAATAATTATCATACACAATAAATTATCACTAATGAGATTGAAATATCATGCACGAAACAGGTTGTTTATTATCATACATGAAATAAGTTGTTACTTACGAGATTTAACTATTACACGTGAGACAAATTTTAAAACAAACTATTATACACGAAAAAAAATTATTAAGATTAAACTACCTCTTGATAGTGTAATTATTATATATATATTTGAGTATAAACCATTACTAAATTATTCTTGTGTATAGATATATTTTAATATTAATTTTTTATTTTTTAAAAAGAAATTAAATACAACTAATAAAAGATATATTTAAAAATAAACAACAAATACATCTAATAAATTGTAAATAGACTTACTAAGCATACAATTTTTTCATAATGGGACTAATAGTTAGGGATAGAGCCGGTATAACGTAAGACTCCACTTGTTTTTTGGAACAAGACTGCTCCTTGTTGTTATTACAATATTATTACATTTACTTGAAGTAAAAAAGTATTATTACATTTCTTTCATAAATATGATTTTAAATAAATATAATGAAAAATAAACCCTATTTTCAATGTAACATCAAATAAACGATATGTAAAATTTTTGTTTTCAATATATCAATATTAATATTTTCTACAATAAAATAATTTTAGTGTTGTAATACAATAATAATATTTAATAAATTTAAACAAAATTTGAATGATAAAATTTTAAATAATTTTTATGTTGTTTTATATACATATTAAATTCTATTTGGGATTAATTTTATGCATTGACAGTTTTCCTCTAATAATTTTTTATGCAAATAAGAAATAATATAAGAAAATAAAATAATTTTTATTAATGTAATCAATAAGTAATTTTTATAATGATAATTTATTTATTTTAAGTGTATATTCCTAATATGTCATGAATATCTATTTAAGCTCCACGTATGCTGCTATGTCAGCACTACGTAAGCACAACACAATAATTTGTCTTCCACATATGTTACACTAAATGCAAATATGTCAGTAAAAAAAATCAATGTTTGAATTCTCCAAAATAAAAATATCAATTTTTTTTCTTTAATTAGTTACAGTTAAGCACAAATTAAAAATAAAATAAACATAAAACTAAAATAAAAATAGAGATTAAGATCAATCATTTAAATATCAAAGAAGTCATTGATTGATAATTTTATATTCACATATCAAAAGAAGTATGTAGGATTCAAAGAAGTCAACAAAGCAACGTCATTTTATTTTTATATTTTAATAGGTTAAAAATCACACCATTTACTAAACTATGGGTCTATTGCTTTGTATAGATCCATTACTATGAGGAACAAAGAAATAAAAGAAACAAGTAGTGGTTGAAAACAATCTATAATTGAATTGTAAAATCAAAAATAACTCTTAAATGTTTGAATCAACATTTGAATGAAAAAGTTTTGTGCGAAATTTGAGGGAAAAAATACCAACCAAATCTAAAATGAAGGGTGAAAATGAACTAAAGTTTACGATGATAAAAAATAAAAAGGAAGAGAATTGGTTGAATAAGAAAAAGCAAAACAATAACTACTAGAGTTTGGAACATGTATAATAGATGGAACATAATAATAAATAAAAGATGTTAATAATAAGAAAATGTCACTGCATTTTGTGCATTTTTCCTTTTCAATTTTTTGAGAATCAAATCACATAAACCACTTTTTTTATTTAAAGAAATGGGCTATATTTTGAAAACATTTCATTAGAAATGTTTTCAAAAGTCCACAAACATACTTTTGGGGAAAAGAGAATTGTACTGCGCACCCCCCCACTTTTACTGCCACCCCCCCAACTATATGTAAAAGACCATATTACCCTTAATGTTAACTATAAAATCCTACAAAAAAAATAACTTTCCTTTTTTTCCCATTTTTGTTCGAACTCTGAAACATCCGATTCTCACCACCCTACCAAATATTCGAACCTTTGACACATTCGAAGTGAAAAAGTAAGTATTTCTCGAACCTTTCCTTGAATGTAAACATTCGAAGCTTGTTTTTCCAGATTTTTCCAAAACCTTCGAATATTCGTGGAATGTTAAACTTTCGAAGCTGTATTTTTCCAGAATTTTCCAAAACCTTCGAACATTTCGATGAATGTAAAACATTCGAAGCGTTGCGTTTTCCAGATTTGTCCAAACTTTCGAACCTTTCGTTGAATCCTAAACTTTCGAAACCCTTCTTTTTCCAGCTTTTTCCAGACATTCGAAACTCTCTATGAATATCAAACCTTCGAAGCCATTTTTTTCCAGAAATGTTCAACCATTCGAACCTTTTCTTTGAACTTGAAACATTCGAAGTTCAGAAGTTTCGAAGGTTTCCTTGAAGATGAAATATTCGAAATGTAAAAGGTTCGAGCATTTCTGAAAGATTCGAAAAACTGGGCTTCGAAACTTTGAGCTTGATGGAAACATTCGAAAAACTGGGTTTCGAAAGTTTGGTTTCCCAGTGAAACTTTCGAAATATATTTGGGTTTTTTTTAATTTTTTTTCATTTGTTTTTAATATTGGTATTTAATATATTGCAGTGCCTAGAATGAGAGGAGCCTTGGTCAGATTATTCGTAACATCATAGGTGACAGACGTGATGATGTAGAGAGAATTCCACCAACAGCATCAAACAGACGACGCAACGAAGCAAATCGTCCTATTAGGCAGCGTCGTCGAAGACAACAGGAGGTTCAGGACGATGATGTTGACTCCACCGACATTTTTTTCAACATGAAAACGACATAGCAAATGTATTGAAGTAGGAAACACAACACTAATCGCATTCATCATGGCAAGATCTCTATCAGTCACAATAACTTTAGAAATTAAAGTCTCAGATTTGAACAACTGTCGTACCTTTTCAAATGCCCAGATGAAGTTATCTTGTCGCTCTTGTTCCAAATAAGCAAACCCAACAGAAAATGTCAAACTAGTAGATGTGACACCGACAATTTCAAGTAATGGTAACCGATATCTGTTTGTTTTGTATGTGCTATCACATATCAAAACAAATGAAACGTGTTTAACAACTTTATACAATCAGTATGTGTCAAAAAAATATCTCTCAAAACATCAGAATTCTCCCGTCTTCTTGTCCAATACACATAATTTTCTTGTTGTATTAACTTCAACAGATGCTGCATTTCTGTATACGGACCTCTCAACGATGATCGATAAGTACTCCTTGCTTTATATATTTGACTTGGAATTGTCAGATTAGCTTTATTTCTCTCTTTCAAAGCATTTAGGATGAATCTGGGGGCAAGCTTATACTTTGTCATGTCATTGACAAATTTCCTCTCTTCTTCATTTAAACGCCCCAAATAAGAATGACCAGTTACAGTATCAAGTAGATCATGATTATGTGTTCCACAACGAACACTAATTTTCCATCCTTCACCGACACTTAAGGGTATACATCTGAGAGTAAACGGACAATTTCCTTATGAGAACAAGTCACTGTTGATTTTGATTTTGATTTATATCTTCCACCTCTTTCGCATCCAAAATCAATTTGTCTTTTCTTCCCTCTTTCCGGTTGCTTTATCTGAACGAATGATGACAATTAAAATTCCATTTTCTCTTCCAATGGTTTTTGCCCATTCAAACACAGATTCTCGTGAAGGAAATACCTACAAAATATGTTCAATAAAACTTCAAATATATAGTTATAATAAAAAATTTATCCGTGATAGATTATCAGTAATATAATACCTGATCGGTAATGAATTTGTCCGTAGAATCTATTATATTTCTTGAGGCAGGAACCTCAACTCTACTCATCCTGTTTTCAAAAAATAGTAATAAATATAAATATAATAAATATAAAAAATAATATATATAAATAATGAATAATTTTTAAAAAAAAATCAAAATTTCGAAACTTTGGCATTGATCAAACTTTCGAAATTGCTGGAAAAAACTTTTCGAACTTTCAGCTTCAGCAATGTTTCGAAATGTGTTTTGGGTTTCGAAGGTTTCAGCATTAACCAAATCTTCGAATGTGTAATCCAAAATTCATGCCTCAGAGCTTTCATCCTTAAGCAAAGTTCCGAAAGTTTCAGGAAATGCACGTTTCGAAGCTTTCATACTTAAGCAAAGTTTCGAATGTTTTGTGATTTTTGTGAAAATTGCATTTCGAAAATTTGTATTTTCACAAAAGGTTCGAATGTGTTGATGGAAATCTAACTCTGATTGTTTCGAAAGTTTGAAACTTTCGATTAATAGAATTTTTTAAAAACTTTCGAATGTGGGGGTGAGAAAATAGTGTAATATATTTACTGATAAATTTTATATAAAATAAAAAGGGTAAATTGATCAATAAAAAATTATGGGGGGGTGGCAGGTAAAAGTGGTGGGGGTGCGCAGTACATTTCTCTTGGTGAAAATTCTTCTCCTGCCACTACATTTAAAAGGCCCAAAATCATTTTTTTTTTTTTTGATGATTTGACGCTCCCAACTTCAACCTTTCATACCTTGTTGTTTAAGAGGGCATCCCTCCACTTTCATTTAGTAAATTTGTTGAACATATGTGATGCATATGTGACGATAGGAAATGGACCCAAAAAAAAGGAAGTCTATAAGTTTTCAATTAATTCAAAGTTTTCAATTGATTCAAACTTACGTATTTGTAATAGTTTAAATTAGGCTCTGCAAAAAATTTGGTTATGAGGTCCAAATCCAAATTCGGATTCAAATCCATTTTAAATATTCGGTTAAATCATATAGTATATAATTCGGTTTATTTATAAATTCGTTGAATAACCACTTATTGTTTATTTTGGATCTAGTTTTATCCACTACAATTATTTTGTTAAATTTTGAGATTTTATTTCTCAAAAAGATTGAAATTGTTTTCAAAAAAATATTGGAAAAAAATAAAAACTTTTTTTTTCTCAAAAAAATTTTAAATCGAATTTTTTCTCGAAATTTTGTGAGAGTTTTTTTTTAAAATTTATTGAAAAAATCGATTTTTTAAAATAACCGATTTTTAAACTATGATAAATACTTTTAAAAATAATCCAAATTCTAACCGATTTTGAAAAAAAAAAATCAATTTTAAAATTAAAAATTTTCAAAACCGGTTATTTAACAATAACCAATTCTATTCAATTGATTTTATAACCAGTTTTAAACTAAATAATGGATTTGGTTATAAATCTAAATCTATATATTTGGTTTTAAAATAAATATGGTTTGGTTTTTTTAAAAACCAACCATGCACAGCCCTAGTTTATAAATCGTAGCCTGAAAGGACAAAATAATTTTAGTTTTAAACTATTTTATCTTTTACGTTTTAATTTAAACTATTATAAATATAAACAAGGTTTAAATGTATTTTTAAGCTAAATTACATCCATAGTCTCTTAACTTAATTTAAGATAACGTTTTAGTCTTTTATCTTTTTTTTTTTTTTCGAGTTGGTCTTTATTTTAATTTTAAGTGACAATTTGATATTTTATGTTTTAAAATATCAACAATGTTGTCGATTTTTTTTTTTTACAAAAATTCAAAAAAATCATCGAAATTTCAAAAAAAACTCTAAAATTCATTACCATCTTCAATAAAATGCAAATTTAATCAAATTCATAACTTAAATCTTGAAATAAACTCATATTTTATTCTTTTATTTGATGTTGTTAGAGATGAAAATGTGAGTTTATTTGAATATTTGAATTATGGATTTAATCAAATTTGTATTATATTGAAGATAACTATTAATTTATGAGTTTTGGTTGAAAATTTTGATGATTTTTTTAAATTTTTGTAAAAAAAAAGGATAACATCGTTGATATTTTAAAACATAAAATATCAAATTGTCACTTATAAAGGACCAACTAAGGAAAAAAAAAGATAAATGATTAAAACGTTAACTGAAATTAAGGTAAGAGACCAGAGATGTAATTTAGTCTTTTTTTATTAAGGTTAATTTATAATTTTAATCTTTTTATTTTTTAAATGTATTTTTAGTGTTGATTAATGATTTTTTCTTTAATTAACGTACGTTGAAGCACAAATTAAAAATAATATATAACATAGAACTAAAATACAAACTAGAAGGAAGTCATTAATTGATAATGTTATATTCACACACACACAAACACACACACATATATATATATATATATACACACAGCTATGTATGATAAAAATGAAGCCAACAAAGTAATTGTTAATTTATTTTTATTTTTTATATGTTAAAAAGACGCACAATATTTACTAAGCTTTGGATTTATTGCTCTGTTTAAAATTTTGCAAGCATTTATGGAAGCAAAGATTGTCATCATAAGCCAAAGAAGAATAGAAGGAATAACCAATGGTTGCAAAACAATCCATAGTTGAATGATAAAATTTGAAACAGTTCTAAAATATTTGAATTAGCATTTTAATTAGATATATTTATACGACATTTGAGAGGAAAATACCAACAAACATGACAGAAGATGTCAAATATGAATAAAAGTAAAAGACGATGAAGAAGAAAAAGGATGAGAATCAGTTAATGAACAAGAAACATATCAATGATGGTTAGGGTTTAGGGTTAATATTACAAGAATGTCATTGTATTTTGGACATTTTTTCGTTTGTAGTTTGTGAGAATAAAAAAAACAGAAACAATTATATTTTCTAGATATGGGCTAGTTTTCGAAAATGTTTTCAAAGCCCAACTAAACATATTTTTAGTACTGTGTTTTGAAAATTGGATTTTGTACTTCTCAATTTAATTCATATCCCTTAAATGTTAAAAATTTTAAATATAAACTTTACTCTTTTATTAAATTTAATAGTAAAAAAATTACTCCAAAATCTCACCTCTCATCAAAATATCCAGTAAATAATTTTTTTCTCCTAAATATCTGGTACAAACTTTACAACTACCGAAAATTTTAAGGTACAAAATTTACGACAATAGAAATTATTCACCAGAAATTTCGCCAATAAAATTTCCAGTACATTATTTATATACTTAAAATTTGTACCTTAACATTTTAGGTAGTTAATTTTACTCTACTATAAATTTGTGCCTTAAAATTTCATGCAGTTAATTTTGCTCTACCGGAAATTTTAAATTTTGAAATTTCTGATATATTATTATTATTATTATTATTATTATTATTATTATTATTATTATTATTATTATTATTATTATTATTATTATTATTATTATTATTATTATTTGGATTTTTTTAACTGTTTTTGGAAGTATGGATAAAAAATACCATATGTATAGTCAAATTTCCTATTGAACCTCTGGAAAATTTAAAAAAATGAAATTTTCAGTATTGAAAAATAACTATCGAAAATTTCATTTCTTCTTAAAAATTTCGTTACAGTTTTTGTTTTAAAACATTTTTTTTTTATTATATTTTTCATATTCAATTTATTTTCAATGAGCATCAGATGAAGGAATAACACATTTTAGTTGAAGTTCTTGAGTTACATTTATTTGACTTATATTTTTCCCCTCTATTACAACCAAAAATTAATTTTGACTTCCTTCATCTCTTTTCGATAATTTAATCATTGTAAATGCTTAAGTCAAATCTATACATTAGTGTTTTTTTATCCTTACTTAGTGAGTAATAAAATTGATTTTTTAGTCCCATAACAACTACTTTTTATGAAAAAAAAATTATCCCTACAACTTTTTAATTATGTACCCCCTTCATTAATAACAATGACATTTAAATACTATTTGTGAGTAAATAATATATTTCATATATTAATGTGTTATTATTTATTTATATTATTCAAATTTTAAAATTATTTAAATAATAAAATATGTAAAATTGATTATGTTTGAATATTATTAATATTTAATTTAATGATATACTAAATAATTTATTTTTTTATAAAAAATATTTAAATTTGGTTTTTGTTTCTTTCATTTTTTAAAATTGAGTTTGAGTCTTCTTACTAAGTACTTTTAGAATTTTTTTGTTCCCCTAACACTTTTTGATTATGTGGCACATTCATTAATGACATGACACTTAAATACTATTTGGCTGAGTTCCAATAATATTTTGGTTTCCATTATTGTTGCAATTAATTATATTTATATATTAAAAAATAAGTTATTTTTTATATATATTCAAATATTTTAAAATTATTTAAATAATAAAATATTTAAAATTTGATTACATTGTGATTATTGTTTAATATTTATTTTAATTATATATCTAAACATTAAAATATTTATTTATTATAAAAATATTTAAATAAAATATTAAATTTTAAATATTTAAATAAATGATTGAAAATTTATTTATTTGTCCAACAATAATTTTAAAATTTTAAAAATATATAGATCAAGTATTTAAATATTTTACGTAATTTTATATTTAATATTTTCACATATAAATAAATTAAAGAATAAAAATAGTTATAATGAAAATTATTTATTAAAAACACCAAATATTGCCTATGTGATATATAATTAATGATAGTGTCACATGATAAAAATATGAGAACCAAAAAATTCCAACAATTAGTAAGTAGAGGACCGAAACTTTAGATTTAAAATTAGAAGACTAAAAACTCATAGTTTACAAAGCAGAAGAATCACAAATATATTTTAAAAATTTTTAGAAAATTAGATACTACTCCAAATATGAAACTATCCTTCACGAGTAAAATGTCCCACAAACAAAATTATAAGTAGGTTTGTCAAGTTCTCAATTTACAACCACTGCACAATTTTCTAAATAATACTTTTACAGAATTTCTTAAAAAAGTGCTGACATTAACTACAGTTACGACAAAATGAAAGAAAAAAAATTACACAATTTCTTATAAAATGTCTCATCATATTTTTTTTTTTTTAAAACATCTTTCTCCTTTTCTCTGAACTTTTAAATTTTATCTCTCTTATTTATTTTTTTATTTATCTAATTATTTTTTAATTTTTTTATAACTATTATATAAGATAAATTGTTATTTATAAAGTTCAACTATCTTATTTGAGAAATAAATTTATGAATAAAAAATTAAAATATTCGCTATATCCTAAACTATATGTCATTTTAACAATTTCAAAACAAATAAAAAATGTATAATTAATGTTAAGGATGACAAACTCATCAATTTATACGTTACTCATCCAATTCATCCAATTAATAATCCATCCACCACATATAAAAAATATCAATGGATTGGATCAATCAATCCATATTAAATTATGAATAGATTCAATTTTTTTTTAAATCCAATGGATCACATATTGTTTTTAAATATAATACAATAATTATTTTTATTTTTTATATTATTTTTAAAAACCAATTTTATTATTTAAAATAAAAAACAGTTTTAATAATATCTGAATTTTTTTAATTTTTTGGTAAAAAACTATTTTAAGAAAACCTACTTTTAACATAAAATAATAAATTAAATATTATAATTTATTATTAATTAAATAATAGAAGGTGGTGGTGGTGGTCGACTCTGAGATACCAACTGTCCACCGCGGCCGATCACCGAAGGTCTACCACAGGGTGACCGAAAAAATGTCGTTCACCATTATAGATATGGGGAATGTCGAAGTTCCGTCTCTCGCCACTCCCAACACCACTTTATTATTATATTAATAATAAATAATAATTTTTTCATATATTAAATCTTTTTTTTTTAAAAATACAGTTAAAAAACTGTTATTTTTAAATAATTAAAAAACATTATTTTTTAGAAGAAAAAAAACAGTACTTTCAATTTTTTTAAAAGTTCAACTATGCTTCAAATTGATTCAAATTGTAGAATACATAGATATAATAGAAATTCAACTTTGCTAAAAAATATCATTTTTGAATTTAAACTCACAACACCAAATTAATAACATAAAACGACAACATATTTATAAATATGACCAAATTTAAGTGCTCGAAATACATGTGACGACTGCACAAGGCCCAAATTTTCGAGAGGCACTAAATCTTGTTTACTTTAGTAATATTAGTTAGGATATATAAATATTAAAATATAAAAAGTATATAATTAGAATTATATTCAAATAAAAAGAATATTAATTGTACACATAATAGAAGATTTGTGTTGTTTAGCTCACTGTATTTGAATTAATGGCTAGATCAATCTTTAATAATAACTTCAATTATGATTTGATGTAAATATCTTCATAGCAAAAGTGTGATAACTCTTCTAGTTTTGATGGCAAAATTTTGTTTGAAGAATTATAAGTCTCTATATATCTTTGGACAATAGAATTAAGATCAAGTTATATATTATTGAGTTATTTGAAGACATTTAATTGTTTTTTTTCCCCGATATATGCACATCTTATTTAATAATAATTGTTATTCATTCAATTTTTGCGTTCAAATGAAAGCTTTTCTTTTTTTTGTTTAATTAAAATTGTTAAAATTTTACTTGAAATCTACTAATTCACTTAATTTCAATTGAATTATTAATAATTTTGAAAAAGATACAAAAAAATATTTAAGTAATTACGAAGGCATCCTTTATTTATTTGTCCAGAACATCTAGATTGTAAGGGTCGATTCAAAAAATACTTATACATTCGGAACGTTGAAGACGTCAAAATCATTTATGGAAATATACAGTAGATCAAAGTTATTCTGTAAATATGAATTAAAACAAATATCACACTAAAACGTGAAAACAAAAAAATGTCGCACTCAGACGACGAAATCACAAAAAAAAAAAAAATTATTATGTAAAAGACACTTATTTAGATAAAAGAAAGAAATATAATTTGGATGGATAATTCTAAATCAAAATATGGTCTTAAATCACCCATCTCTAGTAGAGAAAAAAGAAGAGAACCTAGTTAGGGTTGTCCTTAGAAAACCAAAATGTTTGTCTTAATCAATTCTCCCCTTCTTGTTAATCCTTGATCCTTTAAGTTTGTGTAGAAGAACCAAAAAATAAGAATTTCCTTTAACAACAAATGTTTGTCTCTACTCTCATCTCAATTTTTTTTTTCTCTCTTTGAAATGATTGCTGAATTAGATTTTATCATGCAAAAATATATCGATTACATCAAACATAATAAAATTCATTATCATTATAATAAGATCCAAAATGAGTCAATTAGTATGTATAAAAAAAGACAACAAATTAATTTCTTATCAAACATAATAAAATTTATTATCATTATATAACGTATAATAAGAATAGGCCACTAAATTTAAACTTTACAAAGAACACCAAATTTGTCAAGGAGGATTTTGAACCTAAGGTTTGTTATTTGAGAGAGGCAACCGTGAGTCCAAAATATTCTAAATAGTACTTTCACACAATTTTCAAAAAAACAAAATGGAAATGAACTACAAAAAATAGCATAAAGTGAAAGAAAAAAAAAAGTCATACTAACAAGTTTAAAATGCACAATTTTCAAATTACTTTTAATTATTTTTTTAGTTCTATTTTAGTTCTAAGTACCACTTGTGTTAATTGTTAGATATTTTGATAATTACGCGTGAATATAAGATAGTTAGAGAGTGTTTTGAGTCAATTATGCATCTTATATTTCAATTACAACTTGATCAATTAATCTAGATATTTAAGAGTGTTTTGAATTCAGAAATTTGTAGATTTTTAGATTGGTAAGTTTAATGTCTCCCATATTCTTAAACACTCGTAAATTTTTCAATTTTAAACCAGTTCTGATTTCGTTTATTGTTGTATGTTCGATCATTTAAAGAGTTTTAAACCATAATGTTTTATTGACAAATCATAATTATTCTCAATTGATTAAGTCACATAAAGCTTTATGCTTTTCTAAGAAAATTCTTCTTTTGTCTATTGATTGTATTTGAGTCAAGTATACATATTATGAACAAAAAAGAGTCATACTTTTAGCAACATTAGTCAGTAATTTGTGAAATAGCCGGTTAAGGTACAAATTGGGTTTAATTATGGATATATATTAAGTTGATTGAGTTGTTTATTAAATATGAATGTCCCGTGATTCCTAGGATTGCACCGACCACGTAATATGTTTAGAACAACTCTGAGAGTGATGAAATAGATTATGTACTTTATGTTTATACCGTATCTTATTATGCATTTCTTTTAGTTAAACTTATGACGTTTGATGATGATGTGTTTAGTTCTAATGAATAACTGATATCATTGATGTTATGTGCGATTTGATGATATATGTTGATTTATGAGAGTTACAAGGGATTATGTTTTAGGAAACTACTTTTATTTTTCTGCACTATTGATCAATTAGTGTCTAGGATTAATCGATTAATGTTATCATAAATGAAGAATAATCAATTAGTGAGAGAAGGGAGATCGATATAAGTAATGTTTAAAACTAGAAAATATTTAAGTTGAATATATAATAACCGCGTAGGAAGACCTTAATAATCAATTAGAGTTTAGCATGTTATAAATTAGGATTAGTTGATTAGGAATGACTAAATAATCAATTAGGACGTTAAGGATTATAAGTAGAAAATGACTAAGTTATAGATTAACCGATTAGATTGATGTCATTAACCGATAAAGTTAATAACAATCGATTAGAGCATTATAATTATTTGATCATATTAAGTAAGAATGTTGAATTTGGTTAATAATCTACTAGTAATGAGAAGTTAAATATTAAGGTTAGATTATTAAACTTGGGTTAAAATAATAAGGATGAATATTGTTGATATTTCAATTTGATATTGTTAAAAGGATCTAATTTGAAATAGATGACTACACTTCTTATCGCGTTATCATGTATATGTTGATATTGTTATTTGTTATGATGTTGGATGAACGTTTAATTATTTTACTTCACTTGACTATGTCTTGTAAACAATGGCTCATCTTCGTTTGTTTTCCATACCGAGATGACATCAAACGAACCAATCACTAACGAGGAAGAGACGAAATAATTGACATGTCACTAATACAATAGATAATTGTTATTTTATGTTAATTGTCAACATATTAATAAAATTAAAATTGTATAGACTTTGATTAGTTTGGAAATTTTGGAGTTGAACTCTTTTGAAATTATTATTTTCACATGTTTTCGAATTATAATTTTTCTATGTTTGAATGTTTTATTTTTGGATCAAATTTACCTGTATTTTTATTATATTTACGCTTTAAAAAACATTTTTGAGATAAAGGGTATTAAAGAGAGAAGAGAGAATGAAAATAAATACATCTTTAGTTTAAAAAATAGATAGAAATGCATGAATTTAATTAAATTTAATTTTGATTCAAGGAAGGATAAAATATTTAAAAAGTTTTTAAGTTATTTTGCTCTCACCCCGTTTATCTAAATCTCCCAAAATAAAAGGGATAAAAATAGGTTAAGGATGTGTTTTGCTCTTCTCTCCCCTTCTTTCATAACATCTATTGTATTGCTGAAAAACACTTTTAACTTTTATAAGTTAATTGCTTTACCAGATGTCTTCTAATAGATTTTTAAGATCTCTTTTAGTTCATTGCTCATATGGACACACACTTTATCCATGGCTCATGGATTGCAATATAACAAGGGCGAAGGGTCATCATATAAAGATGGAGTAGTTTTGGCTACCCCAATTTTTTTTTAGTAACTAGGTAAATCTTTATATCTTTATATTTAATACATAATCAACCATATATGAATGATTTTAAATCTCTTATAAGTTATTGAACTTAATATTTTTAAATAGCTAATTTTTTAATTTGTATTTCCTTTGTTGTTAGCTAATATAATTAACATTGTATATCGGTATTAATTTTGATTTTTTCTTCTTATTGGTTAAATAGTTTCTTTTCAATTTTATTAAAATTATGAATGTTATGCGTATCAATTATCTTTAACATTATTAGTTTTTAATTTTTTTTAATATTTAACCATCCATAAAAATTTGTCCTAGCTTCAGGACTGAACATATTATTCCTAAATTCTCCCAATCCCCCCAATCATACGTCTTGCAAATGTCAATCTTCAAGGATGAACACATAAATTTTGAGTAATAGGGGTACCATAAGTTTCTTTCAATTGTTATCACATATATTGTATTAAAAAAAGTAATTAGTTATTTTGATCCTTAAATGCTATTATAATCATTGAATTTATCAAAATTACAAACACAGCTTCCTAATGTCTCTTTTGTTAGTAATTTATAAGTCTAAGTAATTAGTGACAAATACACTTTATAACTAAATTAATGAACTAAAAATACATTTAAAGACCAAAATAATATATAAAAAATACATTTAAATTTGATTATAATTTTAATATATCTAAACACTATTATAACAATATTTAAATATTTAAAAATATTAAAACATACTGAAGACACAACCTATAATATAAGTATTTTTCTTTATATTATATCTTTTATTTTCATATTTTTAGCATTGTAACCGTGCAAATATATTTTTTTCAAAATTAAGTGGAAGTCATTGCGTAGACAAATTAATAAATAGGTCCATCCCTATTTTTCACAAAGGTTGACTTCTCAATCGTGTTAAAGTGCCTTGTGTACAGTTCCTTCCTTCACTGTATTTATATATTATCCTTCTTTATTTTCTTAATAATTAACTATTGTGCTCATAAATAACATTTCGTTAATATAAGAACTTCGTTAATATAAAAATGTATGTTTAATTACCATTAGATTTTATAATACTATTAATACATTTAAAATAAGTTACATTAATTATTTTGAATTTAATACTATAATTAATGTCGCGATCATAAAACTTATACTCTTTTGTTTCAAAATAATTATTACATTTGACATTTCATATATATTAAAATTATAATAAATAAAGGAAATAAAATGGTTATTTTATTAAATTATTCTTATTAATTAATGGTTTATTCTATTTATTATCAATACAAAATAAATAATAATAATTTGAGAAATAAATATATAATATTATTAATTAGAAGATACAATTAAAAATAATCAATAAAAATTGAATTGGATTAGAAAGACAAAAGTAACTGTTTTTGAAATAAATTACTTTTGCAAATATGAAAGTTATTATAGAATGGAATGAGTAATTGTTAAAGGCGATATAATCAATCCTCTTGTTTCTAAAGGAAAACGATATTTGTAATCCAACTAATAAGTAAAAAAAAAACTGATCAATAACTATTTCATTTTAAATTTCAAATTCATATTGTTCGACTAATTTTTTTTTTACTTAAATTCATTAATCATTAAATTATTACCAACAACTACAAAACTATTATATATATATATATATATATATATATATATATATATATATTAAAACGTAATATATAAGTTTATACATCAACTAAAAAGTTAGTGGTAACAAGTTAGTAGATTTTATACGGATTTGTTTAACTTACGCGATCTATTTTTTTTAGTGGGTGTAAATTCCTAAGTTATAACTAAAAAATTATCAAATATATTTGAAGTTATAGGTCGTTAATTTACTGTCACTAAACATGAGTAGTTGTAAATTAGAAAATCATAAAATATTACATATTAAATTTATTTAATCAAGATATTAATTTGAAAACATTTTATGAGGACATTATTTTGTGTTACATAATTTAAAAATAAATTTATAAATGATGTTATAACATTCTTTTTTGTCTTATAATCTTTCGATTATAGAGATCATGATAATCTATAGTTCAGTGAGAAGATATATAAAATCTTAACAATGATGATTTTAGTAGTTCGAGTTAACATTCTTCTATACGATTTATTTTTAATTGAAAGAAACTAATTACTTAAACACAATCACTTGATATATTAAATAACATTTAAATTTATATTAAATATTCTTGGATTTATAACAAAAATTAAAAAATAAAACAGTTAACCAATAAATTTTCTTGTCAAAACATTTTTTAAATTATTTTAAAAAATGTCAAATTAATCAATAATACTCCATTTATCTCAATTTATAAGCAAAAAATTATTCAAAAATACTAGATGTATGGTCCAAAATATAGATCACATACCTCTATATTTTTTTATTAATTTTTGTTTTATAATAAATTTATCAAAATATTAAATGTACGTGGTCTAAAATTTAAATTACATACGTCTATTTTTATTTTTTTTATTAATTTTTGTTTATATTATAAGACAGATGCAGATGCAGTATATCTCTATCTCTCTGGAGTTGTACAATAATTTATATAACATTAAATATTAAATATAAAATTATATTTATTGTGGATACAAATATATATATTCATTAATGACAATTTAAAATAGATTGTCAATCATGTATATATGCTAGAAAAATTAAAAATTTAAATGACATTTTTTTTAAATAAAAACTAAACATTATAAAATAGATGAAATAAGTTTTTTTAGCAATAATGGAAATTATCTGTTGTCAATAGTATTACTATTATGTCCCTAAGTAAACCACTCTTAAAAAAATGTCCCTAAATATACATATTCTTTTAACTTATTTGGTGTATTTATTTATTTATTTATTCAACATAGTCTTTATTAATTAATCTCGGAAAAAAAAAATACATTTATATACAAAAAGTATTTTTAAGAAGATCTACACATTCAGTTCATTGCAAATTTTTCTTAATGACAAATTCTATGGTATAATACATTAATTCGACATGTACTGGTATATTTGTTCTATAAATTAATAGATAAATAAAATTTAAAAAATATTTTCTATCATTTTAAAAAATTATAATAACAAATATTATTTACCAAAGGTGTCAACAAAAAAGATTTTTAACTTTTCTTTTATATTTTTATTATTCATAATAGTAAATATTGAATTTTTTTATAATAAAATATAAAAAAATTAGTGTAATTCTTATAAACTATAAAATGATGTTTTTTCTTATGAAATATTACTTTCTAAAATACAAAAATCAAACAAAACACTTCGATTTATATATATGTACAGTAGAAACTCTATTTCTTAATACACGTAAAAAATGCAATGAAGTTTATAATTAAGAACGAAAGTGGTATATATTATTTAATTGTTGTGAAAAGTGATAATACATTGAATATGCTACATTAAATGATATTATATTTTGTAGACCATAAATATTATATTAAATATTATATTCAGTAAAAGTAATGTATTAAATATAATAATAATACCCCTAAAAAAATAATAAATTAATATGCACTGCTCTTGTTCTAATTCAAACTACCTATATCTCAAATCATATCTATATAAGCATATCAAGAGTAGTAAGAAAATCACAACAAAAATCATTTTCAGAATTTCCTTCTTGCTACTTTCTTTTGGTTTTCTGATCATGGCTAGGAGAAGGGTGAAGCTAGCATACATAATCAATCAAGCCAGAAGGAGGGCAACATTCAAGAAGAGGAAAAATGGTTAGAGATTACTAATCTCTTTATTTTCAATTAAATCATGTGTTACATATTATATATATGACTAATATTTTTTTTCTATATGAAAGGCTAATGAATAACAAAAGGGGAAGACAATACCAATAGAAAATAATTAACAATTTTATAAAAATATTGGTTCATCATTTTATGTTTTTTTTTAATCGTTACTTTTGTTATTAAAGGTTATAACTTTTTATACGGGCTTTGAAATCATATAGATTGATGGTTTAGCTATTTCTACCGAATAACTGATATTTTCTTATTATAAAAATCATCACATTTAGTATGTTTTCTCTCTCTTTTTTTCTATGTTTTTAATAGGTTTGTTGAAGAAAATCGGTGAACTATGCGTCCTCTGTGGAATAGAAGCGTGTACAATAATCTATGGTGAAAACGAACAAGAAGCTGAAGTTTGGCCATCTACCCCGGGAACTAGAAGAGTGTTAGCTAAGTTTATGAGTTTGCCCGAGCTTGAACGAAGAAAAAACATGTTGGATTTGGAGGGCTTTTTGAGAAAAAGCATAGCGAAAACCCAAGAGGCATGTAGGAAACAAATGGAGGAAAACAAGAAGAAGGAAATGTCCATTCTCATTAGTCAATTTATTCACACTGGTGAATATAATGTTGGTGCCAATGCGAACTTGAAGGATCTCAATGATCTGACGGAGTTAATTGATAACAATTTGAAGGATGTAGAACAAAGGATAACTTCAATGGATCTTGAAGTCGAACAGGAGACTGGAAATAGATCTGAGCCTATGAATGCTGGTGTCCAAGGACTAGAGACCAACATGAATCATGCTGGTGTCCAGGGACTAGAGACCAGCATGAATCATGCTGGTGTCCAAGGACCAGAGACCAGCATGAATCATGCTATGCCGACTCATGGTGAACATTGGCCTATAGATTTCCCCATGCTACCATTTTCTGATGCTAATATGGACACAAATGATCTTTGGTCTATTTAGTTCATAAAAGCTCCCTTGAAAAGTTATGTTCTGTTTGGTTTGGTTGAGTTGTTGGTCTTTGTGTTTTCTTTTAAATTGCTTCTAGTCTTTGTTTTTTAAGTTATGTTTGTTGTGAGTCAAAAAATGTTATGTTTGTGTTCATCACAGTGTTGATGATGATGATCATCATCAATAGTGTCTTTGTTATTGTGATTTTCTTAATTTGTGTTTTTTTTAGTATTATTCTCTCTCTTCCAATTTTATGTGTCTTCTCGTCAACAACATGGATACTAACTTATTTTAAAGAAAATGAATTTTGGTTTAGGAAAAAACAACGAATTGAACATATAAAATAGAATGACTGCAAAATTAACCTAAAACGTTACTATATTGTACAGAGGGGGAAAGTTTATGGTTTATTCTCTTTGAATATTTTTTCTTGTTGAATTGTTGCTCTAGCTTGACGTTTCTTAATCTTAAGTTCTCTATTCAAGATAATACCATTAAAGCAATTGTTTTTAAGTTTTTAAAATAAATAAATTTTTATTAAATAAAAAGACTTTTAAATAGATTTTATAATTAATAAAAAAAATATAAAAAAATTAAAATTAATATTGTTTCAATAAATATTAAATTAATTGACTTAATTATTTATTAAAATAATTATGCAAAATCAATTATATTTATTTTTTAAATAATTTTTTATTTTAAATATCTAAAAAATAGTTTTGCATAAAATAATTCTGTTTAGTGTGATTTTCTTGTGTAAAATAATTCTAATTGGTAATTAATTAAGTGTTTGTATCAAGTGGTTAATAAATTTTAGTTAATGATAAATCATTTCAAAAAAAAAAAACCATACTAAAATTCTAACTGAAATAATTATGAATTAGATTTTACTTACTTGTGAACCGAGCTCTTGATTACTACTTTTTCTCAAAGAACTAAAAGGTTAAAAAAAATCAAATACATTGGTTTTTTTTTTTTATGGAAAAAAAATATCTATTGAATTCTTACTTTTAGGTATACAATCTAATGAACTTTATGTTATTTTTATTGCAATGAATTAATAAATCAATTATTTTATTTAAATAGTTCATATAAATTTCGTAACATTCACATCAAAGTTGGTTCTTTTTAGAATTTTCGTTAAAAAATGGCAGTTTTTTTACTCATAACGTTTTTGTTGATTTACTATCTTGAGAGACAATTATAAGTAAAAATGTACATACGTTTCTTGGATTCACATATAAACATTAAATATTATCTTATGTAGGCACATTTAATTTTATAATTCTATAAATATTTTTAAATTAATTTATTAATATTGTGAGGATTTATTTCTTAATTAAATATGATATTTTGAATTCTAACTCAGAATAAGACGTTCAATCTAACGATATCAGTATTTGTCAATTGAACTATGATTTTAAAATATTTAATTATTTTTTTTTAATAAGTATAAGAAGATACATTTTACTTATAAATGACTCTAAAAAGAATAATTATTTTTTCATCTTCACATATTTCTATTGAGGTCAAACACCCATTGAAACTTTAGCCTGCCCATATTTTTATAATGGTATCCATAATCACTTTTAAAGTCCTTCTTGACAACACCAAATGGCCAAACAAACATCTCAACTTCAATTTTGGAAAACAAAAAGCATACTAATGACTATTATTACCTTTGTCTTTATATTATAAATATTATTTGATAAAAAAATTATCTTATAAATATTAGTGCTCTTTCAAATTACTAATTAAGTGTATTTATTATTAATGTTTATACAAACTCCTTATTAATACTACTAATTTATTTTGTAATATAAAAAGTCAAATTAGATACATTTAAATATAAAAATTGTTTTAGAAATATATATAAAATTAAAAGAAACACGTTAAGTTCACTATTTATTTTTCTTAAAATGAACACATTCAAAATGGAGTAATATGTACTTAATTATAAAAGGAGACAAAGGTATTAATTTGCTATGAAAGTTAAAAGATTAGGTTTTGAAAACAAAACATAAAGGGTTAATTCTACATTGAGTTTGACTCGGATTGACATTTTATAACTTCTTTTTTTTTTTTAAATAATTAAATATTTTATAACTTTAAAAATATAAAACGTAAATTGGGACAGATAAACAAATGAGCCTATATTTTTTTTAATATATAAAAATTATTAGAAAGAATACAAAAAATATCCCAAGGACCCGACTTACCCCAAGCTTATGTTCTGTTTTTTTACATATATATTATAAAATAAAAAGTATTTCGGTACTCTATATATATAGAATTACTTTGCTTGTCCATTAAGAGAGATGTAATCTAATCCTCCTCAAATTATACCATTTTCTCCATACTTTGATGATGATGGGAAAAATAAGGAAAGATCAATTAATATTGTTATACCTTAATCAAATTGGGGTAGGATATGTAGTTTGATGTATATATATAACAATCCATCAACTTAGATCCTCTCATGCATTCGTCCCTCTTAGACAAAAAGGAAAATACTTAAGTGGTCACAAGATTTTGAGTATAAGATTTGAACACACATATAATGTGCATTAAAGATATTGATTTTGTGGAAGAGGGTCCAAACCGATATAGATGCAACCTTAATTTGATGTATGCACTATCTAACTTTTGATCACGTTTCTTCGATGAAGAAAGGGTATAACCTCCTTTAAATTATTTTCACAAGGGACGCCCTTCACTATTCTCGAGTATTTTGCTCACCTTGTTCATGCCTTGTTACCGTATACTCCTTTACATTCTTATGATTACCACCACACTCTTTAATTTGTATCACCCCATCCTTTAAATTTTTATGATCGTCTCGATGTGTTCGATCCACCGTAGTAAGAAAAAACTATTCTTTCACACGCGTGGACCTAATATATTTAGAGAAAGAATAAAGTAGAGACAGATAAGATATATCTGCTATTTGAGGATTTTTATGTTTTTTCATTCAAAACTATTTTTTACTCATTATTTCTTCATTTTCTTCTTGAATAATGTGCATTAAAGATGTGTGCCACATTTTTTCAACACCTAAAACTCGTTCATATCAATTTTGTCTCACCATCAACAACTTTAATATTCAACACAAAAAATCAATTAGAAGTCCAGTGAAAAGAAACAAGATTTCACTAAAATATATCTTGGTCATATATAGTTCAATAGAATATTTAAAAAGATATTTTAGTCGGTGTATTTTAGATGTTCAAAAATCTTTTAGCCGATGTATTTTCAGCATCCAAACATATTAGACGATATATTTTTAGTATTTCAAAATTATTTGATCAATGTATTTCGACATTTCAGATTTTTTATAATAAATATCTTTTTTACTATTTTTTTCTTAACATTTTTGAATTTCGAAATGTAATTAATAAATTCTAACCTGAGGATATGTTAGAAATCTTAATTGATCAGTTATTAGTTAATTATTTTATTATTGTTTATCTAATTGACTACTGTAGAATTGTTTTTAACCTTTGATGTAATTAACTCTCTTTATTATCAAAAAAAAAAATTGTTTTTATCTCTTATTAATGTCTTATATAAAAAATTGTAATAAGATGTGATATATCATAAAGAAAAAAAATTATATCAATGAATGTAAAAAATAATTAAAGTACATATTACCGTCTTAATTTTTTTAATCTACCGTAATTAAGATTTTTAACTTCTTTAATCTACCGTAATTAAGATTTTTAACTTCATTAGAGAGATATGAGGTATAGTCGTCAACTATCCCAACATAGGGTTAGTCAGTTTTTGCAGGGTTGTTTCTAAAAATTGTTTGTGCAAAAAAAATATATAAATATAAGAACTTATATATTTAATTACCAATGATTTATAATAACAGTTATACATACTACCCTTAAACTTTGTTGGAAGTGGTATAAAACACGCAACAATAACTATTTTGCCGATACGTCATTTTTTTAATATTTAATTATATTTTAAGAAATTTAAATTATAGACTAATTGTGTCTTATCAATACTGATATCCATTATTTTTTTTATGGATATTGAATAATTCATCTTTATAATATTAAATCATTAACATTAGGATGATAATTTCAAATTATCTATCATCAACCCAATTTATGAAATTATAAATTTATCTTTTACCTAAAATAAATTTTAATGGATTGAATCTAATTCATCCATTTAAAAGATATAGATAGATTCAATCTCTTTAACATTTTTTTTCAAAACTTAATGGTCAACATAGTTTATATAATTTTGAGAAAATATTATATATATATATATATATATATATATATTTTAAATATTTTAAAAAATATATATTTTTAATTATTTTAAATCTAATTCACTGTAAAAAATTTATTTTTATTTAAATAATTGATTTAAAATTTTGTTAATATCAAAACTGCTTTTAGAAAAAAAACCAGAATTTTTAAATATTAATTTTATTACTAATTTATTTATTATATTTAAAAACAGAATTTAATAGTGATTTATTTTATTAAAAAAAAATGTTTTTAATAAATAAATAAAAAAACAGAAATGTTTGCTGACAATACAAACAGAATTTTAATTTCTTAATAGGACGGTGGACGGTCGCCGGACCACCACTAATATTTAATTTATTAATTAATTATTTAAATAATATAATAATAAATTGCTTTAAAAAATAAGATAATTTTTTTTTAAATACTTTTTTGAAAATATTTAAAAGTAGTAACTTTTCAATATTTTTTAATATATTAAAAACATCTTTTATTTAAAAATAATATAAAACCAGTTTTATTAATATTAAAATTAAAATAATAAGTCAATTAATTTTATGATAAAAAAACCATAACTATTTTTGCTCAATAAATTAAAAACCATTATATTATTATTAATTATTATTATTATTATTATATATTGATATATATTACTATTATATTATTATAGGTATAACTTAATTTATTTTTTAATATTAAAAAATAAAAAAAAGTTAAGTGAATTGGATGGATATATCGTCCATAAAATGTGATATCGATGAATTGATATTTTTATTTTAATGGATGGATTAGATTAATTTCTTTTAATTTTTTTAAATCTTTTATTGATTTTAAATGAATTATTTTGATCATCAATTACAATCCAATTCATATTGATCTGAAAAATCTATTTTGCCACCTCTAAATTTAACATTATACATGAGTTTATGTTGAATTTAAAGACAACTTCATCATAGTATAAAATTTAAAGTTTCTTTTTAATTTATATAAATTATAACTTTATTTTTATAGAATTTCTATATACGTACTGTTTTAGTTCCTGTAAAATTGATATAA
>PGWS01036478.1:0-76128 GCA_002896235.1 Cicer reticulatum
TAAAACTTTGAACGAAATAGAAAACGCAAGAACAGCCACTCGAACTGGTGGCAACTTCTTGGTTTGAGAGGAACTCAACAAGAAGAGTCGCACTTTGATTCTGTGATAGGCTGCTGAGTGTCTTCAAGGATCAGAGGGTATTCAATAGGAAAGATATAATTAGAGATTGATAGGTTTCAGGGAGGAAACTGGAAAATCTTTGTAATTGATTCTTTCTATTGAAGGAGAAGAAAATCTGAAATCCGATTGGATTTTCAGGACTGGACGTAGGTTGTTGTGGAACAACCGAACCAGGATAAATCTCTGTGTCTTCTTCTCTAACTCTCTCTCTTTAATTTTTCTATATTGCTAACTTTGCATGCCTCAAAATTTAATTTCCGCTGTGCGCTTGATACTGATTAATTTGGTAACGAAAACTGATATATTTCTTTTATTGCGAGGTCACTGATACCAACAATTGGTATCAGAAGCCAACTTCTTGAGAGGTAAAACTTATAAGAAGATGGCCTCAACTGACGTTCTGGGAGAAGGCGCTTCGTTAGCTCGACCACCAGCTTTCAACGGTACAGCCTACATGTACTGGAAGCAAAGAATGCTCATATTTCTGGAAGCAAGTGGCATAGATATCCTTGATGCTGTTGAAAACGGTCCGTACATTCCCAAGATTGCAGGAACTGACAACTCAATGATTATTAAGCCTAGAGCCGACTGGTCAGATGATGACAAGAAGAAGGTTGGTTTCAATGCAAAGGCTAAGAACATCATCACGTCCGCCTATGTGCAGAAGAGTTCTTTAGAGTGTCCAATTGCAAGTCAGCAAAAGAGATGTGGGGACATCCTCCAAGAAACTCACGAAGGTACTACTGATGTTAAGAGAGCTCGTGTGAATACGCTCATGCACGAATATGAATTATTTAGCATGAAGAAAGAAGAGTCAATCAGCGATTTGCAAACCAGATTCACACACATAGTCAACAACCTGCATGCACTAGGAAAAGATGTGGATAATGAACAGCAGATTGGAAAGATTATGAGATGTTTAACCAGAGAATGGCAGCCAAAGATAACAGCCATAGCTGAGTCTAGAGATCTTGCAAAGATGACGACAGCAACACTATTTGGAAAGTTAAGGGAACATGAAATGGAATTACAACGACTGGATGAATCCGAAATGGAAAGTAGGAAAAAGAAAGGTTTATCTCTGAAGGTTCAAGCAAATCAATCAAAAGTTGAATCCGATAGCTGCTCAAATGAATCCAGCAGTGACAATGAAGAACCAGAAATCGGACTGCTTGTCAAGAAATTTAAGAAATTTCTGAAGAAGAAAGATAACAAATTCAGAAAACCATCCAGCTCCAAGACTAGCGACAACAAGCAAATTACATGTTATGAATGTGGGAAGACTGGTCACATAAAGTCAGAATGCTACAAATTGCAGAACAAAAATAAAGCTGCAAAATCAAAAGGCAAAGAACCAGTCACCAAAACAAAGAAGGCGTATATTGCTTGGAACGATAATGATGAATCCTCTGCCTCTTCGGATGAAGAAGAAGCCAATATGTGTCTCATGGCAAATTCAGATTCAGAATCGGAAAAAGAGGTTAGTTCACAATTTAATCCTACATATGATGAACTTCAAGAAGCTTTCAATGAATTGCATGATGATTATGTGAACTCCATAAAACAGTTGTTAAGCACAAAGAAAATGCTTGAACAAGTGAATGTTGAGCATAAAGAAATTGAAAATTTATGTGAACAACTGAAAAAGGATTCACAAGAAAAATCTGCAAAGTGCATTGAACTTGAACATACAGTTGCATCATTAAAATCTGATTTGTTAAAGTTTGCTAATAGTAAAGATAAACTGAATGTCATACTTAGCAATCAAAGACATGTTCATGAAAAATCTGGTTTAGGATATACACCAAACATGCATGTTAAAAGGAATAAAAATAGATATGGTATTGGTTATATGCAAACCAGAAGTGTCAAACATGGTCAGAAATCTGCTATTGCTAAGAATATGTATGATATCTTTACTAGGCCAAATCACCATTCATCCTTTAATGGCAAGTGTCATTTCTGTTGCAGAAATGGACATTTTGTGTCAAATTGCAAGTTTAAAAAATTAGCCAATAAGGGATGGAAGCAAATTTGGAAAGCAAAGAAAATCTGTGTTTGACACTAACCAAACAGGACCCAATTTAGATTGGGGACCTAAAACAAATTCTGATTTTGTTTTGCAGGTGTGCTTGACATCCACTAAGCACTCATGGTATTTGGATAGCGGATGTTCGAAGCACATGACAGGGGACAAATCCAAATTTCTGTCCTTGACATTAAAGGAAGGAGGTTTTGTCAAATATGGAGACAACAATAGAGGAAAAATTATTGGAATTGGTGATATAGGCAATGAGTCAACAACAGTGATCAAGAATGTATTATATGTTGAAGGACTCAAGCATAACTTGCTAAGCATAAGTCAGCTATGTGACAAAGGTTTTCAAGTAAGTTTTTCATCACAATCTTGCATTATTGAGCATAAAGATGACAAAAACATAAAGCTGATTGGTGACAGAATAAACAACATCTATATGTTGGATTTCAATTCTGTACCAAGTGCTGTATGTTGCTTGTTATCAAATCAAGATGAAACATGGTTGTGGCATAAACGCATTGCTCATATTCATATTAATCACTTGAATAAGCTTGTTAGCAAACAGCTAGTAATAGGACTCCCCAATAGGAAGTTTTCTAAGGATAGGTTGTGTGATTCATGTGAGAAGAGTAAACTGGTTAAGACTCCGTTTCCCTCTATAGATTTGGTTAGAACAAATAGAGTTTTACAACTAGTTCACATGGACCTTTTCGGACCTGCCCAAGTTAAGAGTTTAGGTGGAAACTATATGGATATGTGCTGGTTGATGATTATTCTAGATTCACATGGACTTACTTTTTAGCTCATAAAAGTGATACATTCTCTGTTTTCAAAAAGTTTGCTGCTTTAGTACAAAATGAGAATGATTTGAAAATTGTTTCAATAAAAAGTGATCATGGAGGTGAATTCCAAAATGATCTTTTTCAAAATTATTGTGAATCAAATGGAATCAACCACATGTATTCAGCCCCTAGGACACCACAGCAGAATGGGGTAGTGGAGAGGAAAAATAGATCCCTAGAAGAGTTAGCTAGGACCATGCTTAAAGACTCCAACCTACCTAAGTACTTTTGGGCAGATGCAATTAGTACAGCCACTCATATTGTGAATAGAGTACTGATTAGACCCCTTCTTAAGAAAACACCCTATGAGCTTTACAAGGGTAGAAAACCCAAACCTGTCTTACTTTAGGATTTTTGGTTGTAAGTGCTTTGTTTTGAACAATGGCAAGGAACACCTAGGAAAGTTTGACCCTAAGGCAGATGAAGGAATCTTTCTAGGATACTCCCAAACCAGTAAAGCCTATAGAATCTACAACAAAAGAACAAAAACCATAGAAGAGTCAGTTCATGTAAAGTTTGATGAATCTTTTACAGAAAACTTGAACAAAACTCCTTCTAAGGTTATTGATATTTTGGATGATGTTGTAGAATCTGAACCCTAGAACAACCTATAGCTGATCCTCCAACTAGTGCAGACCCTATAGAACCTATAGAAACCAGTGAGTTACCTAAGGAATGGAGATTCAATAGAAACCACCCCTTAGACAACATCATAGGTGACATTTCTAGAGGTGTGTCAACTAGAGGAAACCTTAGAGAGTTCTGCAACCTCACAGCCTTTGTGTCTCAGATTGAACCTAAGAACATTAAGGAAGCCCTTTTAGATAGTGAGTGGATACTTGCTATGCAAGAGGAGTTAAACCAGTTTGAGAGGAACAAAGTGTGGAACTTGGTACCTAGGCCAGAGGGTAAGCATGTTATAGGAACTAGGTGGGTGTTCAGAAATAAGTTAGATGAGAATGGTGTGATAACTAGGAATAAGGCCAGATTAGTTGCAAAGGGTTATAGTCAAGAGGAGGGAATAGACTTTGATGAGACCTATGCCCCTGTAGCTAGGCTAGAAGCAATAAGGATTTTGTTGGCCTATGCATGTATCATGGACTTCAATCTATATCAAATGGATGTGAAGAGTGCATTTCTTAATGGAGACCTACAAGAGGAAGTTTTTGTGAGCCAAACACCAGGTTTTGAAAATCCAGATTTTCCTAACCATGTGTATAAACTCTCAAAGGCCCTCTATGGGTTGAAACAAGCTCCAAGAGCTTGGTATGAGAAACTCAGCACTTTCCTCATTCAACAAAATTTTTCTAGAGGAAATGTTGATAAGACACTCTTTACAAAAACTATTGAAAATGACATCTTGCTGGTCCAAATTTATGTTGATGACATTATATTTGGATCAACAAATGACAAGCTTTGCAAAGAATTTGAAAACTTGATGAAAGGTAAATTTGAAATGTCAATGATGGGTGAACTATCATATTTCTTGGGATTTCAAATTAACCAAACCAAGCAAGGCATTTTCATTAGTCAATCCAAATATTGTTCTGATTTGTTAAAGAAATTTAACTTTGATAAGCTTAAGTCCATTGATACACCCATGAGTCAAGGAAATTTCTTAGACCGAGATGAGTTAGGTAAGCCTGTAGATGTAACCAGATTTCGTGGTATGATTGGATCTCTGCTCTATCTTACAGCAAGCCGACCCGATATTATGTTCAGCGTTTGCATGTGTGCACGGTATCAATCGAATCCGAAGGAATCTCACCTCACTGCAGTAAAGAGAATTTTCAGATACTTAGTAGGTACTAAGAATCTTGGTTTGTGGTATCCAAAAGGTTCAACATGTACTTTGGTTGGGTATTCAGACTCAGATTTTGCTGGTTGTAAACTTGACAGAAAAAGCACTTCAGGTACATGTCATCTACTTGGTAATTCTCTAGTGTCCTGGTTTAGTAAGAAGCAAACAAGCATTGCTTTGTCTACTGCAGAAGCCGAATACATAGCAGCTGGGAGCTGTTGTGCTCAAATCTTGTGGATGAAACAGCACCTAATGGACTTCGGTGTTGATTTGGGAACAGTGCCGATCATGTGTGACAACACCAGTGCTATCAGCATAACAAAGAACCCAGTAATGCATTCAAGGACAAAACATATTGAGGTAAGGCATCACTTCATAAGAGATCATTTTCAGAATGGAGTCATCAAACTTGAATATGTGAATACTACAGAACAACTAGCAGATATCTTCACGAAAGCATTACCAAAGGAAAGTTTTTTGAACATAAGGATGAAACTAGGGATCATTGATCCTAGTGAGATATAAGTTTTTCTGTGATTTTGGTATTTATCAGTGAAGTTTTCCAGATTAATCGATTTGGAAATCGATTACTTGATGAAAAATGTTTATAAAATCGATTTGGAAATCGATTTGGTTAGCCCAGAGTTCAGATTTTTGGAAAATATTGTGTAAAAATCCCGAGCATCGATTTGGAAATCGATTGATTCAGTGTTCAGTTTTTTTTGACATGTGGGACAATCGATTTGGACATCGATTTAGTAAAACGGAAAATCGATTTGGGAATCGATTAGGAATATGACCGTTGCGGATTTTTAACTAGCCGTTGGACTTAATAATTACGAAATCGATTAAGGATTCGGTGTAACGGTAACCCAATCGATTTGACAATCGATTGACAAGGGTTAAAGTATAAAAAGGAAAGGACAAAATCGATTTCTTCATCCCAGTTTTCCAGATTTTCCAGAAAGTTTCAGTTTTTCACTCTGTCTGCTTCATTGCTCTGCATATTCTTCAGCTTAATCATTCTATCTACCTACATTCAATCAATTATTTTGTAATCATGGCTCGTGTAAAGCAAACTCAGGCACACACTCCCTCACCTTCTTCATCCTCCACTAGTGAAACTCCCTCACCACCTCAAACACTAACCAAAAGAGTTCCGATTCCCACACACAAAATTCTTGCAAAGGACAAAGGAAAGGCTCCTGCTCCTATTCCAGAAAAGACCAAGAAAAGAAAGGACCCTCCTACTGAAAAATTGATGGCTGATGCAATAAAAGAGGTTGCTCAAAAGAAAAAGAAGCAAGTCATTCCTTCACCCCCTGCAAAGAAGAAAACCATATCTTCACCGCCTGCTAAGAAGGTCCCTGCTCCAACAAAAGAAAAGGAACCTCAATCATTCATCTCACCTGATTTTGTAAAGAGAAAAATCCATGAAGCTAGGACAATGGATTTTCCCTATTTTGACAGTGTAGAGTTCACTTTTCAGAATCATCTTCGATTCCATGGTCTTCAAAACTTTCTTTCGTCTACGCTTGATTGTTATCCTAAGCTGATCAGAGAGTTCTACTCGTCCTTCAAGTTAACAGAAGAAGGCTTCACTACTCAGGTTAAAGGCAAGAAGATTACTATGACTTTTGACGACTTCTCTACATTATCAGGATTGCCTTTCTATGGCAAATCCATTGATGGTAGTTCTGAAGCTGATACTGCTGACCAAGGATGGGAAGAGACAATGGATAGACACACAGCAGTCAAAGACCTGATGGTTGATGGGTTTGTTGAATCGGTTTCACTACCCATTGGTCAAATGAAGGTCCAGCATCGTATGTTGATGTATGCTTTGACACGCATGTTAGTGCCCAGATCCGGAAACCACGCAGTAGTTCAAAAGTTGGACATACTACTGCTGTGGGATTATCAAAGGAACTAAGGATGAGCTGGACATGGATAGTGCTCAGGCATATGTTGGAAGCTTCGCAGACGAAACTCATGCTACCGTATCCGCAACTGATCACCAAGATTCTCAAACGCTTTAAGGTGTCTTTGGTTAATGAAGAATCTGTCAAGACCACCCTGGTTTTTGGAGAATCAATTGTGAATCAGATGCAATTGAAAAGGGTGCAAGGTATTTGGATGAGATCACAGCCTGCAGCTGAACCGGCACAGCCTCCACCTCCACCTCCGTCTCAACCAGAAACTGTCTCTGCTCCTCCTGTTTTTGTTGATAAAATCTTGGAATTCATTGAAGCTCAGATGGCCCATAATGCTCAAGTGTTGGAATTTCAGTCCAGAGTGGAAGCACGTCTAAGGACTATGCAAGCCTCCTTGACTGCAGTTGTTCAAACTGTGGATGAGATTCAGACACACCTTGGCATCAAGCTCTCATTTGAAGATGTTGCAGACATCGGTCGTCAAGCAGCTGAGGAACCTAACCTAGATCCCTTAGTTAACCCTGAGACTCACGAAGAGGAGACACCTGCTGAGGGTAATACAGCGGTCTCAGCCCCTTCCTTAGATGATAGTGAGCCCCAGCCTAGCTTAGGAGCTTAGGTTCTTAGGATCCATGCTGTTTTTGCCATGTCGTGCTGTATTCCAGTGATTTTAATTAATGAATATGACAGTTTATTCCTTATCTATGCATTCATATGATATGTTCATAACTTGCTTTGATTGTGTTGACAGTTTTTTTTATATACACAAGTTAAATAGTTTCAAACCCATGCTTATGTTCTGTAACATAGGGGGAGAAATTAATTTTCTGCCTTTTTGTCTTAAATGACAAAGGGGGAGAACAATTATAACTTGATGAACTGAACTGCTTATGCTTATATTGTTTTAATTTTTTTCTGATATTGTCAATACATGCTCTAACACTTGTTAATTAATTAATGTATGTTGTATTAATATGATCTGATCTGATATGTTCTGATACATGTTCTATGCTCTGATCTGATCATAAATAATAACTTTTATGTTAATCTGAAACTGCTCAAGTTACAATTTGGTTGAATTGTCAATTATGCCAAAAAGGGGGAGATTGTTGGATTTTGATCCTTTAATTCCTAATTTTGACATAATTAATAATTCAACAATGTTCATACAATGCATGATAAATCTAATATTTGAATTGAGCAAGATTTCAGGAACCATAATCAAACCCTACACACTTGGATCAAATTGCTTGGAACACAAGAAATCAACAAAAGTTGAATTCTGAATATGTAAATCGATTGGGAAATCGATTTCATAACAAGGGTGTAAGGAAATCTTAAGTGTTTGTGAATGTGCAATCGATTAGGCAATCGATTAGATCAATTAAAAATGAAAAATGCACAAGTCAGTAGCCTCTGATTTGGAGAAAATCGATTGGTAAATCGATTGAACATTTCACAAATCAAACCTGATGGTAACACATCGATTGGTAAATCGATTGAATGAGTCACAGTGGCACTCCAGTGCTGAGGGAATCGATTGGCAAATCGATTGACAAAGTATCATTTGAAAAATGGCCTCACCTGTGACAAATACAATCGATTGGACAATCAATTGTTAACACTTTCAATTTTGATAAAGTTTGGTTGCAATCGATTGGCAAATCGATTGAACTAAACACCAGGTAAAAACTTTTCAGGAACATGCCACCAAAGCGATTGACAAGTCGATTGATATCAAATAGCTGAGCCACTGTTTTGAAACCAATCGATTGGCAAATCGATTGATATTAAAACTGAATCACTATTTTGAATCACATCGATTGACAAGTCGATTGATATCAAATAGCTGAGCCACTGTTTTGAAAACAATCGATTGGCAAATCGATTGATATTAAAACTGGGTCACTATTTTGAATCACATCGATTACCAAATCGATTAACATCAAAAACCTGAGCCACTGTTTTGAAAACAATCGATTGGCAAATCGATTGAGATAAACTTGTTGAAAACACAGTGAACTCTGAAGTTTGGCAAATCGATTGAGTAATCGATTGAAAATAGTTTTATTAAAACAGTTTCCCAGAAATCGTTTAGGCAATCGATTTATACAGGTCTGGACATGTTCTGCTGAAAAGTGTTGTTTTAAAGAATCGATTGGTAAATCGATTAGCTTGTATAGTTTCAAGATTAAAGAAAACCAAGATCGCGATAATCGATTGGCAAATCGATTTAGCTCATTTTATAACTTTACAAAATCGATTGGGAAATCGATTTCGTAAGTGGTTTTTCAGAAACTATATAAGATGTCTTTCAATCTTTATTCTAAAAAAAAAAAAAAAAGGAACTTTTACATAACATTTCATAACTTTCATAATTTCTCACAACGCTCTTAGCTGTTCATAACAACAAACTAACAACTTCATAATTGTGATTACAGATCTCAATACAGTTTGTTGACAATCTAAGAGAAATGATAATGTGCTCAAGAACAATCCATGAATATCCAGATTTGTGAAGAGCAACATTCATAAAGATTGAAGACCCTTTTGTTTTACAATCTTTATTCTTTCTGTAATAAAACTTTGAACGAAATAGAACGCAAGAAAAGCCAGCTCGAAACTGGTGGCTACTTTCTTGGTTGAGAGGACTCAACAAGAAAGAGTCGCACTTTGATTCTGTGATAGGCTGCTGAGTGTCTTCAAGGATCAGAGGGTATTCAATAGGAAAGATATAATTAGAGATTGATAGGTTTCAGGGAGGAAACTGGAAAATCTTTGTAATTGATTCTTTCTATTGAAGGAGAAGAAAATCTGAAATCCGATTGGATTTTCAGGACTGGACGTAGGTTGTTGTGGAACAACCGAACCAGGATAAATCTCTGTGTCTTCTTCTCTAACTCTCTCTCTTTAATTTTCTATATTGCTAACTTTGCATGCCTCAAAATTTAATTTCCGCTGTGCGCTTGATACTGATTAATTTTGGTAACGAAAACTGATATATTTTCTTTATTGTCTAAGTACATATCAGTATCAATATATCTTAAACAAGCTCAACATGCATTTTAATGATTACAAAAAATTAATAACATCAATACCTGAATAATGAGGGTTCGAAGAAAGACGAAATGCAAAGAAAATAGGGTTTGCAGAAAGTTCACAGAAATACGGTTTGAAGAAATACGTAATGAGGGTTACGTATTTCAATGAAAATATATTGTGTGCAATGGGAGAGATGGTCTTGGATGGAAATAAGGTTCGAAATGAAGGAGATGATCGTGGAAATAAGGTTCGTAATGGACGGGATGATAGGGTTTGCAAAAGAAGAGAAGAACGATGAAGGTTGAGATGATAGTGAAGTTTACGTAATGAAGAGGAAACTGAAGTGGTTACTGTTATATATACGTAACCCTTTTACAACGCTTTTTTATAACCCTTTTACAGCGCTTGTTTGAAAAGCGCTCTAAAAGGCGTTTTATTTAAATTTTTAAAAGGCTCTTTTACAGCGCTTTTACGAATAAGCGCTGTAAAAGACCTTCGTGTTTTATTATGTTATATGAATGTTTTTTAAAGCCTTTTCAACGCTTTTTCAAATAAGCGCTGTAAAAGGCTTTAAAAATACCAAGTTCATGTAACAATGAGTGTTTTATATTTATCAAATAAACCAAACACAAAATAAAATAAAGAGACATTTTACAGCGCTTATTTGAAAAGCGCTTTAAAAGCCTTTAAAAATAACATTCATCAGACACCTAACAGGACCTTATCTAACAGGATTTTCTTCAAACACCTTGTACGCATCATGGGAATCCCCAAAAACACATTGTTAACAAAAACATCAGACTCAAACCCTTTTTTGCAATATGGCAATGAACCTGAAGACCAAGTTTCGAACCACTTATCGACGAATTAGCACACAATTTAAGCAGGAAAGGGAATGTAAAAAGAGAAAAAGGGTGTTGAGGTGGAGATTGATAAATTATTAGAAATGAGAACTTCTGAAGAATCTATATTCAGGTATTGATGTTATTAATTTTAGGAGATGATGAAGTTCTCATTTCTAATAATTCATCATCTCCTAAAGTATTGAGCAAAAGAGAATCTCTCTGTTTAGTTCAGTTCAATTCATGTAAATTACTAATTTATATTCAGTTCAGTTCATGTAAATCAAGATAAATATAAAAAACACTCATTGTTACATGAACTTGGTATAAAACACTCATTATTTTATTTTAAAAGGATCTTTTACAACGCTTTTTCAAATAAGCGCTGTAAAAGATCTCTTTTTTTTATTTTTGTGTTTGGTTTATTTGGGTTGGGATGACATTAAAAACATTGTTATCATTGTTTATTGGATTAAAAACATTGTTATCATTGTCTTTATCACAATACTTTAGGAGATGATGAATTATTAGAAATGAGAACTTTTGAAGAATCTATATATGCACTGAGCAAAAGAGAATCTCTCTGTTCAGTTCAGTTCAGTTCAGTTCATGTAAATTACTAATTTATATTCAGTTCAGTTCATGTAAATCAAACTAAATATAAAACACTCATTGTTACATGAACTTGGTATAAAACACTCAAATCAAGCTAAATATAAGCAGAAAATAAATTAATCAGAAAATAAATTAATCAGAACTTAGTATAAAACACTCAATTCAGATTACATGCATATTTACAATAACACATTTCAGATTACATGCATGGCTTATATAAAACAATTAAACATGTACATTAAGATGCCCTTCTTCTTTTCCTGGTGGGATTCACATTTGTTTGTCCATTTACAATACGAAACGATGGATTAATCCAAATTCCCTCATCATGATCATCTCTAAGATATAAACCCATCACCAGTTGAATCAATTTCATGTGGTTGTTGTGATGTTGCAAATAAAAGATCGTTACCAACATCTTCATCATTATTGTTATCATCACTTATTTTATTAGTCGATAGGACAACTGACCATTTATCATAAGAAGGATCAGTGACATAAAACACTTGTTGAGCTTGCGACGCTAAAATAAAAGGCTCGTCTTTGTATCCCACCCTATTAAAATCGACAAGCAAGAATCCTAACCCATCAATCCGAACGCCATTATTATTATCGACCCACTTGCAAACCAAATATGGGAACACGAAACATTGTGTAGTCTAACTCCCATATGCGCTCGATAACCCCAAATATGATACATTTTGCATATATTGGGTTTTTGTCTTTTGCACTTGAGACATGCATCGCTTCAGCTACGAGAGACATGTAAGCTCGGACCATTTGCTAGCCACCTCAATCTCTGTGAAATTGATCCGGGGTCTATATCAAATTTTGACTTTATGTGATTTTTTAACCATGTTATAAAACTTCGATTGTGCTCTCGAGTTATCCGATTTTGATTCCTATTCGTGTTCAAACGAGATAACTGATCCATGTGTATTGTAACATACGGTTGAACCTCATCATCATTGTGCAGAACATACACTTGTGCCTGCTCCCATTCTGTCCTTGATATAGTTAGTAGTCTCCTTCCAATTATCCCTTCTCCTGATATTCTTCCCGAATGACGAGACATGGGAAGCCCTATGGATTCAACATTGGACAGATATTCAGTACAAAATTCAGCAGCCTCTTCAACAATGTACCGCTCAGCAAATACAACCTTCTGGTCGACTTCTACTTTTACGTACCCTTTAAAATATTTTCATATATCGTTCTATCAGATACATCCATCTCATATAAGCTGGCCCACAAAGTTGTGTCTCCTTAACCAGATGAACAGTAAGGTGAACCATTATATCAAAAAACGAGGGTGGGAAATACATTTCAAGCTCACACAAAGTAACAACAATTTTCCCTCTGCAATGTCGGTAATTTCTGAGGGTCGATCACTTTACTACAAATTTCCCTGAAGAAGAAACATAATCTAGTTAAGGCTAGTCGAACTTTTTCAGGTAAAATGGAACGTATACCTATACCTATTGGTAGCAAATGCTCCATTAGAATATCACAATCATGGGTCTTCAAACCTTTTAACTTGAGGTCTTTCATACAAACCAAATTTTTAATGTTTGAAGAGCATCCTTCTGGAACTTTAACTTCGTGTAGAAATTTACATAAAACAATTTTTTCCTTTCTAGATAGAGTATGAGCGGCTAGAGGTAGATATGTGCGATTTCCTTTCTTTACGGGACCCAATTCTTTTCTTATTCCCATATCGCCCAAGTCCAATCTTGCGTTGATGCCATCTTTAGACTTTCCTGGAACATTAAGTAACGTACCAATAACACTATCAAATACATTTTTTTCAATATGCATCACATCGAGGAAATGTCTTATATACAATGACTTCCAATATGGCAATTCAAAGAAAATTGACTTTTTCTTCCACCCAGTTTTGACCAGCTCTCCCGCAAAAGGTTTGCCAAATTTATTGGTCAAACCTTGTACTTTTTCAAGTATTTGATCTCCAGTCGGTGCTAAAGGAGCTTTACCTTCCTCTGATTTTCCATTGAATGCATTTCTCCACCCACGATACTGATGACTATAAGGTAAAAATCTACGATGTCCAAGAAACACATTCTTCTTACAATGTTTCAACCGCATCCAATTTGTACTCTCTTCACATATAGGACATGCACATTGACCTTTAATGCTATATCCTGATAAATTACCATATGCTGGAAAATCATTAATTGTATCGAACAACATAGCCCTCAAATTGAAACATTCTTTCTTATACCCATCATAAACTTCCACACCAGTCTCCCACATACGTTTTAATCTTCAATAAAGGAGTCAAGTATACGTCGATATCATTCCCCGGTTGTTTGGGTCCAGAAATTAACAGAGACAAACATCATAAACTTACGCTTCATACATAACCATGGAGGTAGGTTATATATTACCAAAATCACAGGCCACGTGCTATGTGAGATGCTTTGAAGACCGTGTGGATTCATTCCATCAGTAGAAAGTGCAAGTCTTAGATTTCTTGACTCTATTCCGAATTCAGGATACTCGTGATCAATTTTTGCCCATTGTGGGGAATCTGCAGGGTGTCGAAACATTCCATCTCTAATTCTTTCATCTGCATGCCATGTCAAGTGTTTTGAATCTTCTTCACTGCAATACATGCGCCTAAATCTTGGTATTATAGGAAAATACCACACGACTTTTGCTGGAGTAGATTCTTTCTTCTTATATCAAGAGACATTGCATTTCGAACACGCCTTAAGTAGTTCATATTCGTTTCGAAATAAAATGCAATCGTTAGGACACGCATGAATCCTTTCGTAACTCATGCCAATAGAACACAAAATCCGTTTAGCCTCGTAGCTTCGACTGGGAAGTTCATTATCATCTGGCAACATATCTTTTATGAGTGTTAATAATTTTGTAAAGCTTTTATCAGACCATCCATTACTCGCTTTTAAGTTGTACCACTTTAATATCGCCGACAGTCTTGTGAATTTAGTACAACCATTATATAATTCTTTCTCTGCATCACTCAACAAACTATCAAACATTTTAGGACAATCTCGAAGATCTTCTTCAACTGCTTTTGCGATCTCATCAACTCGGTCCGGCTCATATGTATCTGTATCGAAGTTAGTTGAAGCATATGTCAAACTATTCTCAAAATTAATGTTTCCTTTTTTTTTTTCTCACCATGTCTTATCCAACATGTGTAGCTTTGACCAATTCCATTACATACTAGATGTCCTTCTAATTCATCTTCTCTAACACGTTTTCCAAAACAACATTTTAAACAAGGACAAACGACTCTATTTGGATCTTTTGCATTCTTCACTGCAAAACTCAACAAACTCTTTCACTCCATTTTCATACTCTTTTGACAATCGATTGACAGACATCCATTTCCTATCCATATTATACGACCTATATAAATGCAGTTACAAAATAATAAGCTTTCAAAACATATCAACAAGTTTCAAAAAGAAATCAATATCAACATATCTAATAACAATTTCAAAACAGAAAAGATTTCAAAACAGAGCAGGTCAACAAATTTAAAAAAAAAAAGAGAGATTTAATATATATATAACAATTTTTAGTTTTCAATTATTAAAAAACTAAAGATTTTTTGACAAAAACAAATCAAAAAATACCTGAGACAACGTATATGGCTGCACAATACGTAGAGGATATGAGGGTTCCCAGAGTAGAGGTGATGAGGGTTCGTAAATTTGTTTTAAAAGTAAATTATATTTATTTGAAAGCGCCTGTTTTTTACAGCGCTTGTACAAAAAGCGTTGTAATAGGTAGTTAAATTGATTGAAAGCGCATGTATTTTACAGCGCTTGTAAAAAAAGCGCCGTAATAGATAGTTCAAATATTTGAAAGCGCATGTATTTTACAGCGCTTGTACAAAAAGCGTTGTAATATGTAGTTAAATTGATTGAAAGCGCATGTATTTTACAGCGCTTGTGAAAGAAGCATTGTAAAATAATACGTGAAAGCGCTTCATTTTGCAGCGCTTTTGCAAAAAGCGCTGTAAAATCCTTTTAACATTATGAGCAAACGCTATATGACCCTACAACAGCGCTTTTTTCACAGCGCTTGTCAAAAAAGCGCTGTAAAAGGCTCCGTTATTTTTAAAATATACTTACAACAGTGCTTGTATTTAGCAAGCGCTGTAAAAGGAGCGCTATTAAATCCTATTTTTGGCGTAGTGTGAATAGAGGTTGGCAGGTAGCTATAAAATCTTATGTTAGTATTTTTTTTATAATAATTTTCGTTTGTGAGAGAGGTTTTCTATTTGTGGAATTTAATTTGCGGTAGGATTATGAAGAGGCTGCAAGGATTCATTCATGCCTCGATGAAATGTTTTGAAGAGGAAGTGTTGGTTCTGCATTTACAGAGGTTGCTGAAAGTATAAATTATTGTTGAGAGATTTTTGCTATCTCTTTTGTTACTCATCTTTGATTTTAATCATTTGATTGTGGTATTGCATTAATTGCTATTCCAGTTTTAAATCTGATAATGATTAAATGTTTTGTTCCATTGTTGATATTGACATGTCTTAAGCATAGACTGAAGCATAGGCTGGAGGTGAAGGGAAAACCTTACAGGCTAAAGGAGTGAGTAATTTAAAATTGAATTGGATGTATTGTGTTTAGGTTGTAGAAAATTGCAATATAGATGCTTTTTCTATTTTCGATGATGTTGTCAATTAGTAATCTATGTATTTGATTTTTGTTTGAGTTAAGAATTTGATCTGTTTACTTTACTGATAGGAAATATTTGTGAGTAGTAATATGTAAGCAATTTGTAACTAACAGATTGGTTATAATCTATTATAATATATTAAAATAGACTCATACGTCTTGTTCCGACATGTCATCAAATATTGTGCTCCTTCATTCAAATATTGTCATCTCTCAATGTGATGTGGCACATCTAACAAACACTATTCCACTTTCTTTTTATTTTATTCTTGCAATTTGCATTAGCACATTTTTTTACTTTAGCACACATTTTATTATTATAGTTTTTGCATATAATATTTTGTGGAAATATTCATATGTCATGAGTTACAAATTACAATACAATAAATATGAGTTATTTGATACTGATTACTCCTCCATCATTATTGATAACGGTTATTCTTATGATTTTAACTCTAAATTAATATATTAAGTCATTTTAATGATTTCTTAAGAAATACATACATACTATAACTAATGGAAGTTATTTTATATGTTGAAATAGGAAGACAATGACATATATGATTAGTCCACTCTTTTTGCATGATACTTTCAAACTTTTTTCCTTTTAGATAAACAAAAAATGTGATAATTTTTACATTTTTTTTTAATTTACATCATTGAGCTTGAATTCAGTTTATATGCATTGATATATTTGTGATCAATTGTTATTGTTGACATTTGGTCCAAATACATAACTTTTTTGTCCAAATTGTGCTTATATTTCATTATATAGTATATTATGTGTCATTCAATGTATTTGTCGGATATATGTTGAAACTTGAAACATGTTTCTAACACAAAGCACATCCCTTGAATTTCAGTGAGACTGAAAGTTTTCACCCCATCTTTAGATATACGCGACAGTCGAGGTAAACATGTGTTGCATGGTAGCTCCCGACATTTAGAGTGCTACCTCCAAGTCACCTAGGAATTCTCCACCCGAATACCTCCAAGGTCTAACAATCTTGCCTTAAGGCTCAACAGCAGACCGCCACAATCAGGTTCATTCAGTTGTACTTCCCCGAAATCACTAGGCTTGTCAGGCCTTACCTATATGATGACAAAATAATCTCTACTTCACAAATTCTCGATATTTATTTTCTCCCTTCGTTGGCCTATGGTACTCCATTAAGACCGTCATCTCAAACACAAATTAGAATCACAATTATTTCATCAACTATGGGGTTACTTCAATATTCTCATCACAAATTATAATATCACTATCATTAATCACACATCATCACAATCTTATACCATCATTCTCATCAAGCATACATCATCACATAGACTTATCAAATATGGTTTCCATTTCAACTAACTTCTCAAACAATATGCTACAAGTTTTACTCTTCTTAAAAAATGTTTAAATCTTAACCATAATTACTCTATCGATTTCACATAAGTTAGATAGATAGTGAAACACTTAAAATATTTCACCTTTAGGAAATACAAACAGAAACACATATAACATTTCAGTGACATGCAGTCACTTAAGTTTTTTATTTGAAAAGAAAACTAATGTGTATAATCTAATTGAAATAAGACAAATATTTTCAAATATAGTTCAAACAAACTCAAAGTCTTACTTAATTTCAAAGTCTGATACAAAAGATTCATTTATAGAACTCAATAAATAGTTCTAGGTCCTTATCAAATCAGACAATATAGAACAATTAAGATACTAACACAACAAACTTATTTATTTAAGCAAGTTACTTAGGAGATCAAACAAACTTAATTGAATATTTAATTTAAGTATACACCTCCAAACTAATATCCACACCACATAAACAATTATCAACATTCAACATTGATACCACATAAGACTCATAATCACTCAAAATTGTATAAGAGATGAACAAGATTTTTAACTATTTCAAAAATAAAATTAACAAGTATTTCTAACAATAATAACATCAGGTTATTGCCACCTCTTTTATCGACGATGAATCATCGGGGTAGCTAGTCCCTCTTATTCATGTAGTCAACTAATTAATGTAATCATAACTGTAGTCATTCAAATTCAAATATAGGTAATTAAAAGTATCATTAATGTGGTTCAGGAGTGCGAAGGCGGCGCCGCAACTCCTACTCCTTACTTCAAGTCAAAAATTCACTTAGTTACACATTCACATTAATTTATTTGTAACTTACAAGTAGTAACAACAACACTTACATCAATATATAATCAATAGTTCAATTTAAGCAATATAAAACTATTTTACTTTTAGATGCTCTCGACGAATCTAACTCTACACACTAATTCCCAACAATTAGAACACTTCCAACACAAACAATTTAATACTTACATAATCATATACACATTCACATGCTTAATCCAAAGATTAGCACCAAAATTTTAGTTCATCTCATAACTCAAACGATGTAACATATACTCATTGAACTCTAAGAGCTCCAAATCGATCACGATTATATTTTCTTTTGAATTAATAATCACTTAAAGATTACAACAAACTAAAGCAGAAAATTTCAATTAGCAGATAAGATAAATAATTATTTACTAAAAGATACAACAAGCTACCAAAACAAATTTCATCATGTAGTACATAAACCACACTAAAGGTTACACATCATTCTAAAAATTGATTCCTAGACTTGAATTACTATAAAATGTATCACTAATCATTTAGCACAAAAAAAAAAATCATTGAGAATTCAAAACTTTTCCTTAAATTACATTTTCAATAAATTACGTCTAAATTAAAACAACAAAAATTAATCACATGCATTTTTAAAATCTATAAGATTTCTAAAATTCCAATCATACTTCAATCATCAAAAACACATTTCTAAATAATTAATCACTATTATTTTCAACTTATATTTTGAAAGAAAATTTAAACTATATATAAAAGAGGGAAGATTCTCCAACACATCAAAACTTCAAAAGTAGTTCCAATTTATTTACTTATTTTCTCAATATTATTGCTATAACAAATATCTTGATTTTCTTTAACACAACACATATTAAAACTTGTAGTAGATGATTGATTACTCTAAATTTGAAATAGAAATCATCATAATATTCTTTTTTTTCTTTTCAATTTAATGAATCAAGACAACTCCAATACAATTTAATTCTTTAAAATAAATCAACAACAATTCAGACATAAGATATTTATTTACTTTTTTGTTAAATAAATAAATAAATCAACTTTAACTCATTTATAATTTGTGTTCTAAAGAGTCTAACTTTAAAATTCAATCAACCTCGAATTTTCAAGAATTACTATTACTAATAATATGAATTTCATACTATTTCAAAGTCATGACGAATGTCATAATAGATTTTAAAATCAATATCAAAATTTTAATCATTTAGATATAACCATCAACATTTTCAAGTGATTCTCACTTATGATAAAATCAAATTATGTGCCCATATAAAAACTGAATGTTTAAATTTTATAACTATTTTTCAAGACAAGATTTTTAATTGACAATAATATTACAACATTATCTTAAAACCAATAACAATAGTAATGACGACAATCAGAAGTTTTTTTTTCACAAATATTAAATTAAAATAAAAAATAAGGATTTTCTAGTCAAAATTAAAACTTTAAACATAAAAGATATATTTTCTATTCAACTCAAGGTTTAGAAGTAAACATTTTTTTTTAAATTGGGTTTCAATAAATAATAATATTATTAATAATTTATTTTTTTCATTTTTTTTCTCAATTAGTAGATATTTTATCATGTGACTCTTTTTTTGTGTAACATTATAAATCACTGTTGGACTTTAGTCCTTTGATTCCTAATTTTGACATAATTAAACAAATCAACAATGTTCATACACTACATGATAAATCTAATATTTGAATTGAGCAAGATTTCAGGAACAACAATCAAATCCTACACACTTGGAATAGGTTGCTTGGAACACAAGAAATCAACAAAAGTTGATTTTTGACTGAAGCAAATCGATTGGGAAATCGATTTCATAACAAGGGTGTAAGGAAACACAACTGTTTGTGTTGGTATAATCGATTGGGCAATCGACTGACTAAATTAGAAATGAAAATTGCACAAGTCAGTAGCACCCCAGTTTTGAGGGTAATCGATTGACAAATCGATTATACATCTCACAAATAAACCTGATTGAAATAAATCGATTGGGAAATCGATTGTACAAGTCACAGTGACACCCCAGTTTTAAGGGTAATCGATTGGCAAATCGATTGCTTAAATATCTTTGCAAAATAACTTTCCCTGTGACAAACACAATCGATTGGACAATCTATTGTGTGAAATTTCAATCAAGTTAAGTTTGGTTGCAATCGATTGGGAAATCGATTGAACTAAACCCCAGGTAAGAACGTTTTCAGACAAATACATACAAATCGATTGGCACGTCGATTAACATCAAAATAGCTGAGTCACTGACTTAAACACAATCGATTGGCAAATCGATTGACAGAACTTTTGAAAACCCAGTGAACTCTGAGCTTGTGACCAAATCGATTCTGAGTATTTGTTAATCGATTATGAAGACTTAATAAATCGATTACGAAATCGATTGATATGTGTTTCAGTTTGAACATAACATCTGCAATCGATTACGAAATCGATGCATATCAGTCTTAACATAATTACTGAAAAATGTTGTTTAAAGAATCGATTGGTAAATCGATTGGCTTATATAGTTTCAAGATTCAAGAAAAACAAGACACACGATAATCGATTGGCAAATCGATTAGACTGGTTTTATCACTTTAAGAAATCGATTGGTGAATCGATTGATTAATATGTTTTTCAGAAACTATATAAACTGTCTTCAATCATTCTTTCAATAACAATCTGATAAACACTTTGAATATTCTTGATATACAAAAGAACTCTCAATAACACTTGGTTAATACACTGAGATTGCTTTTTCAGATCATAGCCAAAGAGATTATCAACAATCAATAAGAGAGCTGGAAAAGTGATCTTGAAAGACAAGGGTTCTCATGAACAATCTTTGAATATCCAGAATTGTGAGAAGCCACATTGACCAAGATTGAAGACTACTTTTTGTTCTTCCTTTATTCTGTTTGTAATAATACTTTGAAACAAAACGAAAGCGAGAAAAGCCAGCTTGAAACTGGTGGCTACTTTCTTGGGTGAGAGTGCTCAACAAGAAAGAGTCGTACTTTGATTCTGTGTTAGATTGCTGAGTATCTACAAGGATCAGAGGGTGATCAATAGGAAAGAGATCATTAAGATAGATAGGTTTCGGGGATGAAACTGGACAATCTGTAATTGATTCTTTCTATTGGAGAAGAAAATCTGAAATCCGTTTGGATTTTCAGGACTGGATGTAGGTTGTCAAGTTGACAACTGAACCAGTATAAATTCTTGGTGCAATCTTCTCTAACCCTTAACTCCTTTAATTTTCTATCTTGCTATATCTGTATATGTGATTAATATTAGATGCATGTTAAACATATTCTGTGATAAGTAATATTGTTTAATCTGATAATTTGACTTGTATGCATCTTGGTTAATCTCATATCAATCTACCAGAACTTGCTAATCTTGTATGCCACAATTTAAATTCCGCTGTGTGTATGAAATTGATTTAATTTCTTAAAGAACTGATACATTCCGATTATTACGAGGTCGTACCAACCAACAATTGGTATCATAGCCTAACTTTTCGAGAGGTAACACTCATAAAAGCACTATGGCCTCAAACGATTTTCTGGGAGAAGGCGCATCGTTAGCAAGACCTCCAGCTTTCAACGGAACAGCTTATATGTACTGGAAGCACAGGATGCTGATCTTCCTGGAAGCCAGTGGCATAGACATCCTTGACGCTGTTGAAAACGGTCCATATATTCCAAGATTGCAGGAACAAATGACTCAATGATTCTCAAGCCTAGAGCCGACTGGTCAGACGACGACAAAAAGAAGGTAGGTTATAATGCTAAGGCTAAGAACATTATAACATCTGCTCTTTGTGCAGAAGAATTCTTTAGAGTATCAAACTGCAAGTCAGCAAAAGAAATGTGGGACATTCTTCAAGAAACACATGAAGGAACCACAGATGTGAAGAGAGCTCGCGTAAACACACTTATGCACGAATATGAATTATTCAGCATGAAAAAGGACGAATCCATCAGCGATCTGCAAACCAGATTCACACACATTGTGAATAATCTTCACGCATTGGGAAAGCAAGTGGACAACGAACAGCAGATTGGAAAAATTATGAGGTGTCTAACCAGAGAATGGCAGCCAAAAATAACAGCCATAGCAGAATCTAAAGATCTAGCAAAGATGACGACTGCAACTTTGTTTGGAAAACTAAGGGAACATGAAATGGAACTACATCGACTGGACGAATCAGAAATGGAAAGCCGCAAAAAGAAAGGACTATCCCTGAAGGTTCAAGCCCAGCAATCGAAAACTGAATCAGATAGCTGCTCAGATCAATCCAGTAGTGAATCTGAAGAGCCGGAAATAGGGTTGCTTGTCAAGAAATTTAAGAAGTTTCTGAAGAAGAAAGACAACAAATTCAGAAAACCATCTAGCTCCAAGACTACTGACAACAAGACCATTACATGCTATGAATGTGGTAAAACTGGTCACATAAAGTCAGAATGCTACAAATTGCAAAACAAGAATAGAGCTACAAAATCAAAAGGCAAGGAACCAGTCACCAAAACCAGAAAAGCTTATATTGCATGGAATGATAATGATGAATCCTCAGCCTCTTCTGATGAAGAAGAAGTCAATTTGTGTCTCATGGCAAATACAGATTCAGAATCAGAAAATGAGGTGTGCTTGACATCCACGAAACATGATGGTATCTAGATAGCGGATGCTCAAAGCACATGACTGGTGACAAATCCAAATTCCTGAACTTGACATTAAAGGAAGGAGGCTTTGTCAAATATGGTGATAACAACAGAGGAAAGATCATTGGAATTGGTGATGTAGGCGATGAATCAACTGCAGTAATCAAAAATGTGTTATATGTTGAAGGATTAAAGCACAACTTACTGAGTATAAGCCAGCTATGTGACAAAGGTTTTCAAGTAAGTTTTTCATCACAATCTTGCATTATTGAGCATAAAGATGACAAACACATAAAGCTAATTGGGGACAGAATTAACAACATTTACATGTTGGATTTCAATTCTGTACCAAGTGCAGTATGCTGCTTGTTATCCAACTCAGATGAAACATGGCTTTGGCATAAAAGAATTGCTCACATACACATAAATCATTTGAATAAACTTGTCAGCAAACAGTTAGTCTTAGGTCTACCAAATAGGAAGTTCTCTAAAGATAGACTGTGTGATGCATGTGAGAAGAGTAAACTGGTTAAGACTCCATTTCCCTCTATAGACTTGGTTAGAACAAATAGAGTTTTACAACTAGTTCACATGGACCTTTTTGGACCTGCCCAAGTTAAGAGTTTAGGTGGAAACCTGTATGGATATGTGCTGGTTGATGATTATTCTAGATTCACATGGACTTACTTTTTAGCTCATAAAAGTGATACATTCTCTGTTTTCAAAAAGTTTGCTGCTTTAGTACAAAATGAGAATGATCTGAAAATTGTTTCAATAAAAAGTGATCATGGAGGTGAATTCCAAAATGATCTTTTTCAAAATTATTGTGAATCAAATGGAATCAACCACATATATTCTGCCCCTAGGACACCACAGCAGAATGGGGTAGTGGAGAGGAAAAATAGATCCCTAGAAGAGTTAGCTAGGACCATGCTTAAGGACTCCAACCTACCTAAGTACTTTTGGGCAGATGCAATTAGTACAACCACTCATGTTGTGAATAGAGTTCTCATTAGGCCCCTGCTTAGGAAAACACCCTATGAGCTTTACAAGGGTAGAAAACCAAACCTGTCCTACTTTAGAATCTTTGGTTGTAAGTGCTTTGTTTTGAACAATGGCAAAGAACACCTAGGAAAGTTTGACCCTAAGGCAGATGAAGGTATCTTTTTAGGATATTCCCAAACTAGTAAGGCCTATAGAATCTACAACAAAAGAACAAAAACCATAGAAGAGTCAGTTCATGTAAAGTTTGATGAATCTTTTACAGAAAAACTTGAACAAAACTCCTTCTAAGGTTATTGACATTTTGGATGAAGTTGTAGAATCTGAACCACTAGAACAACCTATAGCTGACCCTCCAACTAGTTCAGACCCTGTAGAACCTATAGAAACCTGTGAGTTGCCTAAGGAATGGAAGTTCAACAGAAACCACCCTTTAGACAACATTATAGGCGATATCTCTAAAGGTGTTGCAACTAGGAGAAGCCTTAGTCAGTTTTGTAACTTTACAGCCTTTGTATCTCAGATTGAACCTAAGAACATTAAGGAAGCCCTGCTAGATAGTGAGTGGATACTTGCTATGCAAGAGGAGTTAAACCAGTTTGAGAGAAACAAGGTGTGGAGTTTAGTACCTAGGCCAGAGGGTAAGCATGTCATAGGAACCAGGTGGGTGTTCAGAAACAAGTTGGATGAGAATGGTGTGATAACTAGGAATAAAGCCAGATTAGTTGCAAAGGGTTATAGTCAAGAGGAGGGAATAGATTTTGATGAAACCTATGCCCCAGTAGCTAGACTAGAAGCCATAAGAATTTTATTGGCTTATGCTTGTATCATGGACTTCAATCTATTATCAAATGGATGTGAAAAGTGCCTTTCTCAATGGTGACCTCCAAGAGGAAGTCTTTGTTAGCCAAACACCTGGTTTTGAAAATCCTGATTTTCCTAACCATGTGTATAAACTCTCAAAGGCCCTCTATGGGTTAAAACAAGCTCCAAGAGCTTGGTATGAGAAACTCAGCAATTTCCTCATTCAACAAAATTTTTCAAGAGGAAATGTTGATAAGACACTATTTACAAAAACTACTGAAAATGACATCTTGCTGGTCCAAATTTATGTTGATGACATAATATTTGGATCAACAAATGATAAACTTTGCAAAGAATTTGAAAATTTAATGAAAGGTAAATTTGAAATGTCAATGATGGGTGAACTGTCATATTTCTTGGGATTTCAAATTAACCAAAGCAAGCAAGGCATTTTCATTAGTCAATCTAAATATTGTTCTGATTTGATAAAGAAATTTAACTTTGATAAACTTAAGTCCATTGATACACCCATGAGTCAAGGAAATTTCTTAGACCGAGATGAGAAAGGTAAACCTGTAGATGTCACTAGATTTCGTGGTATGATTGGATCTCTGCTCTACCTTACAGCAAGCCGACCAGATATTATGTTCAGTGTTTGTATGTGTGCAAGGTATCAATCGAATCCGAAGGAATCTCACTTCAGTGCAGTTAAGAGAATTTTCAGATACTTGGTAGGTACTAAAAGTCTTGGTTTGTGGTATCCAAAAGGATCAACATGTACATTGATTGGTTATTCAGACTCAGACTTTGCTGGTTGTAAACTTGACAGGAAAAGTACTTCAGGAACTTGTCATCTGCTTGGTAATTCTCTAGTGTCTTGGTTCAGTAAGAAGCAAACAAGCATTGCATTGTCTACTGCAGAAGCTGAATACATAGCAGCTGGGAGCTGTTGTGCTCAAATTCTGTGGATGAAACAGCATTTAATGGACTTCGGTGTCGATTTGGGAACAGTGTCGATCATGTGTGATAACACAAGTGCTATCAGCATAACCAAGAACCCAGTAATGCACTCAAGGACAAAACACATTGAGGTAAGGCATCACTTCATAAGAGACCACTTTCAGAATGGAGTTATCAAACTTGAGTATGTGAACACTACAGAACAGTTAGCTGATATCTTCACAAAAGCGTTGCCAAGAGAAAGTTTTTTGAATATAAGGATGAAACTAGGGATCATTGATCCTAGTGAAGTATGATTTTTTTATTTGATTCTGGTATTTTTCAGTAATGTTTTCCAGTTAAATCGATTTGGAAATCGATTACCAGCATGGTAAATGGTTTATAAAATCGATTTGGGAATCGATTACTTTAGCCCAGGATTCAAAGTTCAGAAATTTTTTTTAAATCTTCACGAGCATCGATTTGGAAATCGATTAGTTAAGTGTTCAACCTTAAGACAATCGATTTGGGAATCGATTAAGTAAAACTGGAACTCGATTTGAACATCGATTTGAAATATGACCGTTACTCTTATTTTACTAGCCGTTGGAACTTCATCATTACTGAATCGATTGAGGATTCCCAGCAACGGTAACCTAATCGATTGGGAAATCGATTTACAAGGTCAAGAGTATAAATAGGAACAGTTCTAAATCGATTTCTGCATTCTATTTTCCAGATTTTCACTGCTTTTCTCTTGTCTGCTTCATTCTTCTGTCTCTGCATCTGTTTGTATCTGCATTCTACATTCTACCTACTTCGAATCTACATCAAATTATTGATATGGCACGTGTAAAACAGACCCAAGCTCGCACTCCATCTCCCTCATCTTCTTCCACAAGTGAAACACCTTCACCCCCACCAACTTTGACAAAGAGAGTACCCATCCCAACTCACAAAATTCTTGCCAAAGATAAGGGCAAGGCTCCTGCACCAATCCAAGAAAAGACGAAGAAACGTAAGGAACCCCCAACTGAGAAGCTCATGGCTGATGCCATGAAAGAAATATCTCAGAAAAGGAAGAAGAAACCTAATTCTTCACCACCTCCCAAGAAGGTCTCAGCACCAAAGGAAAAGGAGGCACAACCATCTCTGTCAACAGACTTTGCAAAGAGGAAAATTCATGAGGCAAGAACCATGGATTTTGCATATTTTGATGTTGTTGAATTCACGTTTCAGAACCACCTCAGATTTCATGGATTGGAGAGTTTTCTGTCTTCTACACTTGATAGCTACCCAAGGCTGATCAGGGAGTTTTATTCTACATTCAAGTTAACTGAAGAAGGGTTTACTGCTTTAGTTAAGGAAAAAGGATTGCAATGTCCTTTGATGACTTCTCTACTTTGTCTGGATTGCCTTTCTACGGCAAATCTATTGATGGCAGCTCGGAAGCTGACACTGCTGATGAAGGTTGGGAAGAAACACTTGATAGGCATACCGCAGTAAAAGACCTGATGGTCGATGGGTTCGTTGAATCGATTTCATTGCCCATTGGTCAAATGAAGGTTCAACAGAGGATGTTGATGTATACTCTTACGCGTATGCTGGTACCAAGATCAGGAAACCATGCAGTAGTCCAGAAGTTGGACATAATACTGTTATGGGGCTTATCCAAAGAGCTAAGGATGAGCTGGTGTTGGATTGTGCTAAGGCACATGTTGGAAGCATCTCAAAGCAAGCTAATGTTGCCTTATCCACAGTTGATCACAAAAATTCTCAAACACTTCAAGGTTTCATTTGGTAATGAGGAATCTGCTAAAACCACACTGGTGTTTGGAGAATCAATTGTGAATCAAATGCAATTGAAAAGGCTACACGGAAAATGGATAAGACCTCAAGCTACTGCTGAACCAGCCCAGCCTCAGCCACAACCTCAGCCTCAACCAATCACTGCACCTGCTACTCCTGATTTTGTTGGCAAAATAATGGAATTCATTGAAGCTCAAATGGCACACAATGCCAAAGTGTTAGAATCTCAGTCCAGATTGGAAGCAAGTTTAAGGACTCTGCAAGCATCCTTGAACTCGGTTGTTCAGGATGTGGATGCGATTCAAGCACACCTAGGCATCAAACTGTCGTTTGAAGACATCGCGGATATTGGTCGTCAAGCTGCAGATGAACCTAACCCGGATCCCCTAGATAACCCTGAGACTCACGGTGAGGAGACACCTGCTGAGGATTAATACAGCGGTCTCAACCTCTCCCATAGATGATAGTGAGGACCAGCCTAGACTAGGTGATTAGGACCCTTAGGTTTTATACTGTTTTGCTCTGACCTGTTATAATTCTATGATGTATGATGAATTTTTTTAAATTTTATATCATTTGACTTAATCATCTAAGTTGCTCATTAATTGCTATGATTGATTTTGACTTGATACATATGAACTTCATTGTTTCTGATGCACTATGTTATATGATTTCAAACCCAATGCTTATGTTCTGTAACATAGGGGGAGGAATTGTTTTTCTGCCTTTTTGACTTAACTGACAAAGGGGGAGAAAAATTATAACTTGTTAGTTGCATTGATTTTACAATCTGATGTTTTTTTTTTTGCTCTGATACTTAATAATACTTAATAATGTAGTTATAATACTCTTATGCTTGTTGTTTTGAAATGCTCAAGTTACAATTGTATGAATTGTCAATTATGCCAAAAAGGGGGAGATTGTTGGACTTTAGTCCTTTGATTCCTAATTTTGACATAATTAAACAAATCAACAATGTTCATACACTACATGATAAATCTAATATTTGAATTGAGCAAGATTTCAGGAACAACAATCAAATCCTACACACTTGGAACATATTGCTTGGAACACAAGAAATCAACAAAAGTTGATTTTTGACTGAAGCAAATCGATTGGGAAATCGATTTCATAACAAGGGTGTAAGGAAACACAACTGTTTGTGTTGGTATAATCGATTGGGCAATCGACTGACTAAATTAGAAATGAAAATTGCACAAGTCAGTAGCACCCCAGTTTTGAGGGTAATCGATTGACAAATCGATTATACATCTCACAAATAAACCTGATTGAAATAAATCGATTGGGAAATCGATTGTACAAGTCACAGTGACACCCCAGTTTTAAGGGTAATCGATTGGCAAATCGATTGCTTAATATCTTTGCAAAATAACTTTCCCTGTGACAAACACAATCGATTGGACAATCTATTGTGTGAAATTTCAATCAAGTTAAGTTTGGTTGCAATCGATTGGGAAATCGATTGAACTAAACCCCAGGTAAGAACGTTTTCAGACAAATACATACAAATCGATTGGCACATCGATTAACATCAAAATAGCTGAGTCACTGACTTAAACACAATCGATTGGCAAATCGATTGACAGAACTTTTGAAATCTCATTGAACTCTGAGCTTGTGGCCAAATCGATTCTGAGTATTTGTTAATCGATTATGAAGACTTAATAAATCGATTACGAAATCGATTGATATGTGTTTCAGTTTGAACATAACATCTGCAATCGATTACGAAATCGATGCATATCAGTCTTAACATAATTACTGAAAAATGTTGTTTAAAGAATCGATTGGTAAATCGATTGGCTTATATAGTTTCAAGATTCAAGAAAAACAAGACACACGATAATCGATTGGCAAATCGATTAGACTGGTTTTATCACTTTAAGAAATCGATTGGTGAAATCGATTGATTAATATGTTTTTCAGAAACTATATAAACTGTCTTCAATCATTCTTTCAATAACAATCTGATAAACACTTTGAATATTCTTGATATACAAAAGAACTCTCAATAACACTTGGTTAATACACTGAGATTGCTTTTTCAGATCATAGCCAAAGAGATTATCAACAATCAATAAGAGAGCTGGAAAAGTGATCTTGAAAGACAAGGGTTCTCATGAACAATCTTTGAATATCCAGAATTGTGAGAAGCCACATTGACCAAGATTGAAGACTACTTTTTGTTCTTCCTTTATTCTGTTTGTAATAATACTTTTGAAACAAAACGAAAGCGAGAAAAGCCAGCTAGAAACTGGTGGCTACTTTCTTGGGTGAGAGTGCTCAACAAGAAAGAGTCGTACTTTGATTCTGTGTTAGATTGCCGAGTATCTACAAGGATCAGAGGGTGATCAATAGGAAAGAGATCATTAAGATAGATAGGTTTCGGGGATGAAACTGGACAATCTGTAATTGATTCTTTCTATTGGAGAAGAAAATCTGAAATCCGTTTGGATTGTCAGGACTGGATGTAGGTTGTCAAGTTGACAACTGAACCAGTATAAATTCTTGGTGCAATCTTCTCTAACCCTTAAACTCCTTTAATTTTCTATCTTGCTATATCTGTATATGTGATTAATATTAGATGCATGTTAAACATATTCTGTGATAAGTAATATTGTTTAATCTGATAATTTGATTTGTATGCATCTTGGTTAATCTCATATCAATCTACTTGAACTTGCTAATCTTGTATGCCACAATTTAAATTCCGCTGTGTGTATGAAAATTGATTTAATTTCTTAAAGAACTGATACATTCCGATTATTACGAGGTCGTACCAACCAACAATCACTACTGAGTTTTTAAAATCAAAACCTATAACAATAGTTTAAACTCTAATGAGTTCATAATATTAGAATAAGAAAATCAATCATTTCAATCAAATATCCCAACACCCACGCGATTCAACACTCACACCAGCCCCTCTAAACCAACGTAACAACGACTCTTTTTTATTTTCTTCAAACACGTAGTAAAATATGGTGTAAAATTTTCATCTATTTTAAATATTAAATAAAAATCAGTATTATAGAATTATTGTTATTTTATAAATTAACAAAAATTCAACTCATTTTAATATCTTAAAAATAATCAAGAGTAATTGAAACAAAATTTATTTTCATTTTTACAAAAATAAATCAATTTTAACTCCTTCAATATGTCTTTTTTTTTTTTTTTTAACTTCTAAGTTCTACCACATCTAATATTCAAGAATTATTATTATTAATAATATGGATTTCCTAATATTTCCAAATTACTGCAAACTTTCTAAATTGACTTCATAAGAAAAATTTATTTATAACCAACCTTCCACTATAACAAAAGAGCAAAATAATCAAAGTTATAAACACAGGGTCCAATCAAAAGGTAATTAACTCAATCATGTCAAAATTTCAAATTAACTCAAATTTTAACAAATAATTTTCCTATTATATTTAATCACTTAAGTAGGAACTTAGAATCCACAACACAATTAGAGTAAAAAGATAGTAAATAGTCAATTAGTAACTTCAAAAATATGTACAATTATACAAAAGCATAATCATATAACACAATAATATAAAGGGAAAAAAACATGATAGTGAAAATAATTAATACACAAGAAAACAAAATTGATACGACTGACATTTGACAAACACTGAACCGACACTCAACCCACTCGGTCTGATTGGACAGATCGGCTCTGATACCACTAATGTGACACCTTAAATTCCAAAATAATATATAATAATTCATACAAGAATTTTTAATATTTTAATTCGCAGCGGATAAAGAAAATTTATTTTCAAGAAAATAAAACTTTTATAACTAATTTAGGACATCACATGTCACAAAATTCAAAAGGGACACTTTAAACTTTTTCCTCTTATAAAACAATGCAATCTCCATAAACTTGATTTAACTATAATTTCTTAATTCCAAAAGTTTACTTGTACTTATAAGATTTTCATCCAAAAATTTGTTTCTAATTAAATAAATAAAAATACACTTATGTCTCTCATTCCTAGTATCACCTATCAGATCGGGGATTCTCCCAAACCTGAACTTCAAGACTCATTAACCTGTAATAACTGCGATTTCGAAAACACAGGGCCAAGCTAGTCAAACACAAACAACAAAGGAGGTAAGTTTTGACATCATGTTAATAGTATAATATAAGTAAGAAGAACACACAAACAATCATAATAGATCGTATCATAATCACATTACGATATATCAATATTTTTAAGTAAATAGTATCATATTATAAAATCAAAGTCACTCAAGTAAAATAATCATCTCATTATAATATGCATCAAATCATTTAAGAGTAATTATTATAACCTTTGAAACACATCAATCACAAGGAAATGCAATGATAGGCGTGAGCTTAGACTCTATTTCACAATATGGTAACATTCTAACTCTGAAGTACTTGGTTAGGAGGCTTGATACTATGCCAGTGGACGGACAATTCAAATTGGCCATGTCCAAATAGATCCCCTCAACTCAACCCAAGAAACATATACGCGACAATCGAGATAAACGTGTGTTGCATAGTAGTTCCCGACATTTAGAGTGCTACCTCCAAGTCACATAGGAATTCTCCACCCGAATACCTCCGAGGTCTAACAATCTTGCCTTAAGGCTCAACAGCAGACCGCCATGATTAGGCTCATTCAGTTGTACTTCCGCGAAATCACTAGGCTTGTCAGACATTACCTATATGATGACAACATAATCTCCACTTCACAATTTCTCAATTTTTATTTTCTCCCCTCGCTGGCCTATGGTACTCCATTAATATCGTCATCTCAAACAAAAATTGGAATCACAATTATTTCATCAACTATGGAGTTACTTCAATATTCTGATCACAAATTATAATATCACTATCATTAATCATACGTCATCACATAAACTCATCACAATCTTATACCATCATTCTCATCAAGCATACATCATCACATAGACTTATCACAAATTTATAACATCATTATTATTAATTATACATCATCATAATCACATATACTTATCAAAATTCATCCACCTTTTATTATCACATCACCTAAACCTGTGTAGTCAAACATATACATAAAATTCATTCAACATCTAATATCACAATAATATCAAATATCACACATTTAATGATATTAAATCAAATAACACAATAATATCAAATGCCACACATTTAACGTAAATTAAATAAAATATCACAATAATACCAAATGCTCAACATTTAAGGAAATTAAATCAAATATCACAATAATATTAAATACCACACATTAAACGAACGAATCAACACCTTATAAGTATTTCTATTCCATATTTTAATCTCACAATTTCCATTTTACACATTAATTAATTTATCACTCAAAGAGCTATTGTTATACGTAGCGAACCCCAGATGAATCGTTGCGAAATACGGTTTTCCTATTCATCTCACAATATATTATACTCATGAATTCAAACGTTATCTCACCTCTTACCTTATTTCGACACTTTCACACACGGATACAATTCCACAAGAAAACAACATTTGTTCATTGACTCTTTGTCCTTCAATCGATCATAAATCAGAAAACCAGTCAGTGAATAATATTGCCACTTTTCAGACGGTCGTTTTGGCGTTGGTTTCACTCAAATCGGACTTACAGTTAAGGAGAACGATGCAAAATAACGAATTTGAAATTTGGACGAAAATGGAGAAACTTTTCTGGAACAGTTATCGACCACCGGTGTCAAAGATAGGTTATTATTGTGTTTCCTCTTTGGTTTTTCGGCTGCACTTCCAACTCCCTTCCCTTTTTTGTTGGTTTTATTTTATTAACAATTAGGGTTCACACATGAGTCAAACACATTGGTCCCCTTCATTTGTGTTTTTGTTTTACTATTATTTTTTATTTTGCCAAAACACAAAATTAATAATTATTTAATCTCCTTTGTAATATTCTCCAAACACAGTTTTCCAGACATTACTAATATTCTATAAATTAGATTAATTAAAATAATCAGTATAAAAAAACATATTACTAATAATTGAAACTCTCACATTCAAAATAATCTCTACAATTATACTTATTTCTCAAATACTCACATTATAATAATACTAGCATATTAGAAAATATTCAAAATTATAAAATAAATGAATATAACATCAATATTTTATATTAATTACTAAATCATAATAAATATATATAAATCACAATGTCATAACAAATATATAAAATAAACGAAATCAAACACAATATCAATTCTATCTCAAGATAATTATTTATAAAAAAAATACTAAAAATAGAAAATAGTTATAAATAATTGAAATATATCTATGTGCATACTTAATATCAGTCAAACGCACAACAAAATATTACATTAATTTGGTACGAGTATATACATGTAAAATCTTCTAAGATCTCATTCATTAAAATATTACACTAAATACTATTTAGAAAAGTATATAATGTAACACCCGATTTTTAACAGCGCGAGTGTATTTTTTTTTAAAAAAAAACAAATTCATAATAACAAAGAAATAAATAAGGAAATACTTTTGGATAAATATTTAAGTCGTAACACAACGACAAATAAGTCAACAAATTTTCACAAGCAGCAGAATAGTTTTTTGAAATACGAAACCAAAGTATTTACACTTCAAAAAGTGGTACATGGACCCCATCATAATTAAAATGTCAAACATACATTATTAGCATAGGTACAGTCTTCCAAATTAAAATAAACACAACCCAAAAAGAAAGGCGTCTAGTCCCTATACATCAACCTAATCTGATCATTCTATCAAAAAACTATATACCCTGAGTGATCTCCACGCGCCCCGTAAGATTCTCCTAACATAGCTCCAGTCAGGCGTTCCTGTCTACATTCCATCCACAGGGTACGAACCGGTAGGATTGTCCTGACTCTCATCTAAGGGCAAATCCCAGATTTCCACAATAGTTGTAAAGGGTCACCAACCGAAATTAACAGTTAACACATAACATTTAAGTTTTTGAATGCACAAAATAACCTTTCCACTAAGCATGCACCTTAAATGGATTTCCATATGCTAAAAGTCCATATAATGCTTGCCAAATGAAAATGAAGTCAAAATAAGTCTTAAATCAGTCCAGTAATAAACAACTGGCCAATCCATTGATGAACCAATTGAGCAATCGATCATCTAACTCAAAATAAGAATTTCCACTAAGCCAATCGATTGGGAAATCGATTTGGATGAAGGGTTTTAGTGAAAAATGAACTCTAGGCTTAAATCAATCGATTGGGAAATCGATTGAATGAATAACTGAGCCCCTGTGTTAAAGCCAATCCATTGGGAAATCGATTTCCTGAGGGTTTTTCGTGAAAACTGTACTCTGGGCTTAATTCAATCGATTGGGAAATCGATTGAATGAATAACTGAGCCCCTGTATTAAAGCCAATCGATTTTGTCAAAATGGCTGAGCTCTTGTAATGCATCCAATCGATTGCCAAATCGATTTGTGAGGTATAGCTTTTAAAAGAATCGATTTCCCTGCATGTTTTTCTTAAAACTACATAAACTAACTCAATCACATTCACACACAACTCCAAAACATAACACTTAGCAATTTCGACACAATCACCATGACAACTTGAGTTTCGAAACAGTTTTACAATCAATTTCACTTACACACAATTGTTCCAAAACATAGACATTTAGTACAATCATCACAATCACAATCACAATGACATCTCAAGTTCAACACTCAATCATACACTTGAATCAAACACGACTCGGTGTCAAGCATCCTAATGCAATGCGTATATGCCAAAATGCATGGACTCGGAATTCCAAACCAAAACCCTCCTCGAAGGGCCGTAAATCATAATTGTACCGCCTATCGCAGGCTAAAGTACCAATTACCGAGGTGCCACCTATCACGGGTCTGCACGATTTACTAAAAAGCATAAACCATAAAACGTACTGCCTATCACGGGCTCGTACCGTTTACCGAGGTGCACTATCACGGGTCTCCACGGTTTACTAAAAAGAACGTAATTGTAATTGTACCGCCTATCACAGGCAAAGTACTATTTACCAAGGTGCCACCTATCACGGGTCTGCACAATTTACAAAAAAGCGTAAACCATAAACGTACTGCCTATCACGGGGCCGTACCGTTTACCGAGGTGCCACCTATCACGAGTCTGCACGGTTTACAAAAACGTAAATCATAAATGTACTGCCTATCACAGGCCAAGGTACTATTTATCAAGGTGCCACCTATCACGGGTCTGCACGATTTACAAAAAGAATGAAAATGCATGAGCATATACTGACTCCATCCACGACAATCGTTAAGCAAATGCAGATATTAAAAGATTCCCCATTTTTAATACTCATTTAACTTAAACGATTTTCACAACAAACATTAAGTAACCAAGACATTAAGAGATTCCCCATTCTTAATACTCGTTTAACTTAAACGATTTTCACAACAAACATTAAGTAAACAAGACATTAAGAGATTCCCCATTCTTAATACTCGTTTAACTTAAACGATTTTCAAAACAAACATTAAGTAAAGAAGACATTAAGAGATTCCCCATTCTTAATACTCATTTAACTTAAATGATTTCCAAAACAAACATTAAGTAAACAAGACATTAAGAGATTCCCCATTCTTAATACTCATTTAACTTAAACGATTTTCAAAACAAACATTAAGTAAACAAGACATTAAGAGATTCCTCATTCTTAATACTCGTTTAACTCTAATGGTTTTCAAATTCCACACAAAACAAACTCAAACATATTATCAAATTCAATCCACGATTCACACCAAAACACTTCAATTCATTTCTCCACAAAATCCAACCATACACATATCAAATTTCATAAGCATGAATTATGAACACGTCAAACTTCATTTACTCAAATTCATACACCAATGGGTTAAATTCATTTTCCGCGAAACATTCATCAATATCACCAAAACCTAACTCTAAGATTTTACCCACAAAAGCCTTAAATTCATTTTCCCCACATCAACACTTTAACCCTAACAAAATTCTTTTCCACACAACCACAGATCAGTACCTAAATGCAAACTAGAAGTTTGGAAGGAGCCCTTACCTTCACGTTAGCTTTAATGTGCGATTATAGTACCGCGAGTAAATCTGGTAAAATCTCTGCTCGCAACGTCGCTTCCAAAGTTGGTTCCCTAGCACCGTAGCGTGGTAGTGAACAACTTTCCCTTGTATCTCTTTGCGAAACGAGGCTTAGATCTAGATGAAACGGGGAGGTTTGTGTTTGACGGTTTTGAAATCCCTAACACCGTTTTTCTTCGTTTTCGAAACAACGAGGAAGTATGAAGCTGAGAAGTCCTTGTTTTCTTACCCACTAAGCCTTAGGTTTCTATTCTTGAACAAAAGGAAGAAACGAAAATGAAAATGGAAGAAGGAGGAAGAAGGTGGTCACGCGAGGCAGAGGAGGAAGATGGACTTTGTTTCTTTCTTTCTTTCCCTTTATCTTTCTTTCTTTTCCTTCCTTTCTATTTCTTTTCTTTCTATTTCCTTCTCTTTTCCCTCCACACAAACATATAATATATATATATATATATTAATTACTTTTAGCAAATATCTCCAAATATCTAGATATTTATTAAAATTACCATTTCATCCATAAAGCATTAAATTCTTCGTAAAGGATTCACCGTACTTAATTTAATTATTTATCGACGAGTAATTTTAATCGGGCATCAAATATCTTTTTGGTCATATAAACTCCAAAATATTAATAACTTTGGCTAAAAAGCCTCCAAGTTCAATACAAAATACACTAAAATACATTAAAATATACTTTATAATTATGGGTCTTACATATAACATATAACATTTGTTATTTAGATTGCTCATGTAGTTCAATCACATAATCCAAAGCATCCATATAACAAAACTAATCACGAAATTTATTAACATGTATTCTAAATAATTTTAAAACCAAATTAATATTTAAAATCATATTTCATTAATAAAAATAGTTTATATTAAAATTTGGGGTGTTACAATTCTCCCCTCCTAAAAGTAATTTCGTCCTCGAAATTTGTAGTGAATAGTACATAACTAATATCTAATTAATCACCCTCATTATTCAAACTTAGTCTATAAACATTTTTAAGGCATTCACTACTTATTTAAGCATAATATGTCAAAAATCAATTAGTTTAGCATAATAGGCTAACATGACACCATAAATCAATTAAACACATCATATTCAACAACAACATACCACATTCAATTTGATCAAATAACCCATATATCAAATACGGTATCAACTTCAACTAACTTCTCAAACAATATGCTACAAGATATATATAAATATATTATTCATGTTCTAAACCTATTTCAAAATATATATATAATATATATAATATATATATAAGTAATAATTTTAGTTAGGTAATTAATGCCTCAATATTGTGTCCATTTCTTATATATGCATTTGATATTCATTTTTTTATGTCATTTATTCTTGATATTTGTTTTCATATACGATATAAAGATTGAAAGCAATATAAACAATGTAGGAATAGAGGAGTCAATATAAGTTGTGCCACATGTCGGTCAGATCCAATTCAAGTATTCTTTGTCAATAATATTTTTATATTTATTTTGATGTATGTAACTATTTATATTATAATTTTTGAATATTTACCTATTTTATGAGAATATATGTATATCATAATTATATTCTTGTGGTATGATCTTACCTTCTATAGCTTTCTTTGATAAAAATTTATAATAAAAAAAAATGTTTCTCTATTTATAATATATTAAAACAATCTCCCAACTATATTGACACTTCATCTAAATTTTGTCACATCAAACATATTATGATGTGGCACCTTCAAAATTTTTCTTGCCGCCACTCTTCTCTAAGACTACATTGCATTCATTCTTCCATTAATTTATATTTCCTTTTTATTCTTTTTTTTTGTTCTTTCACAATTTTATAAACCGAATCCAACTATCTCCCAACTCATTAATACATAATTATATCATATAATAAATTTGGTAACTCACATTTGTCTTCAAAAATCATTTGGCTTTATATCATAGAATTTATTGCATCCTAAGTAACTCCCATTTGTAAACGTTCATTCAATCAACAAATTGAAAGATCTCAATATGTGAGTTCTATAGCTTCATTGTTATAATGTTTCAATTTCTTGGAGTTCATAATATATTAGTTTGATAACTTGTATATTATTAGTCTAACTTATTGTAGTATGATGGTTGTTAATATTTCAAAATGTCTTTCCCAAATACACTATTTAAAGGTCATTGCATAGTATTGAGTAATTTTTCTTTAACGACATACCAATTTTTATGAATGTTACATTTCTAAACTATTTCAACTTTGATATTTTATTTTTTCTATATTTTAATATTTACAACTCAAATTTCATTTTAAATTGTTTTACTAAAGGATCTATCATATTTTTCCTTGGAAATTTTCAAAAGGTTATCTAATAAAAGACTTGCAATTTTTTTTCATCTTAAAAAATATTATTTGGTTGAATATCAAATATGAGCGAACAAACAATAACATATCATGAGATAATTTGATTTATACAAACTTTTACATAATTCTTGAAACACATTGTCTATTTCATTTAAACATATTTCAAAAGATAATAGAAAATTTTAGTATATTAATATCAGAGAAATTTTAGTATATGTTTATAAAATACGAAGCCTAAATTAATTAGTTAAAGATAAATATTTTAACTTCAATTTTTTAAATCATTATCAATTATCTTGAACATATCTGGAAAATGTGATAGAAAATTACAATGAACATCGTACTAAAGATGATTACTTTTTAGTTTTCTCTAATGTGCATAGATAAGACCATATTGCACCATGCATAAATTTATTTTTCACAATTGGATCCTTAAGTCTCATAATATCTCATTTGATCCAATGATAAAACTTATTAATCCAATGGTCAATAGATTTTTGTGCATGATGTAAAGCTTACCTCACTTGTGTAACATAATTTTCTCTACTTCTAATATATCATTCAACAACTATTACCTACGAATCATCTCTGCTTCTAAATTCAAATAATGATATTTATAAAGTTAAAGTACAATTTAATCTTAATTTAATATATCAAATATTACCGTACAAAGCGTAGGTCAATTGTAACACCCTAAATTTTACAATAAACTATTTTATTAGTCTAATACGATTTTAAATAATTAATGATGTTAAAATTATTTTAGAATATATGATGATAAATTTTTTGACTAATTTTCGTTATATAGATGATTTCTATGATGTTCTAGTTTTATAAATATTAGATTAAATGAGGGATATAAATAATAAATAATAAATTTTATATTTTATTATTTGATATGTTTTTTTTAAAATAAAAGTATTTTAGTTTAATATATATTTTAAAGAAAAAGATTTTATGCGATTTTACTTGTATATACACGTACCCAATTAATGTAATATTTTTTTGTGCGGTTGACTGATGTTAAATATGCACGTAGTTATATTTCAATTATTTATAACTATTTTCTATTTTTAGTTATTTTTTTATAAATAATTATCTTTGAGATATAATTGATATTGTGTTTGATTTCCTTTATTTTTTATATCTTGTTATGACATTGTGATTTTATATATATTTATTAAGATTTAGTAATTATATAAAGTGTTGATGTTATATTTATTTATTTTATAATTTCGAATATTCTCTAATGATGGTAATATTTTAATTTGAGTATTTTGAAAAATAAGTATTATAGGAATTATTTTGAATATGAGGGTTTTGATTATTAATGTATTTTAAAAGATTAATTACTTTATTTTATAAATATTGCTTTTGAAATATTAGTAATACTGGTAATTAATTATTATGTTTTTTAAAGTATTAAAATATATATACATACATATATATATATATATATATATATAATATAAATAGAAGAAATAAGTAAAATTTGTTTTATGGATTAGACATATATTTAAGATTAAAATCTAATTAAATAAAAAAATATTAATTGAAAATAACAAGAAAGAAGGGCATGAGAAACAAAGAGTAACTTGGACACAAAATAGGGCAACCGCACATTGAGAGAAAAAGAAGAAAACTTTATATTGTTCATTGATGATTGTCCCAGAAAAGTTTCTCCATTTTTGTCCAAATTTCAGCATGTTGTTTTACTCTTTTAGCTATTCAATTAAACACAATTTTCCAGATTTTAACAACCCCAATTTCTCCATGACATACCCGACTCTCTCCGTTTTATAGAATTCGTTATTTTGCATCGTTTTTTCTTTACCGTAAGTCCGATTTGAGTGGAACCAACGTCAAAACGATCGTGTGAAAAAGTGGCTATATTATCACTGATTTATTTTCTGATTTATGGTAATTTTCCTTGACCGAATTTTGAAATTTAGTTTTAGAGTATTTTCTCATAATTTATTTTTGACGTTTACTCATAAACTGCCGAGTTAGATCGATTAAAGGACAAAAAGTCAAAGAACAAATATTGTTTGCTCGTGGAATCGTACTCGTGTGTGAAAATGTTGAAATAAGGTAAGGGGTGAGAGAATGTTTGAATTCATGAGTATAATATATTGTGAGATGAACGGGAAAACCATATTTCCCAACAATTCATCCGGGACTCGCTACGTATGCCAATTGCCCTTTGAGAGAAAAATTGATTACAATGAAATATGAGAATTGTGATATTAAAATGTGAAATAGAAATTTTTCTAAGATGTTGATTGATTTAATTTTTGATACTTGTGTGATAGTTGATATTTGTCATTATTGTGATGTTGGATGTTGAATGAAATTATGTGCATATTTTGATTAGACGAATTTATGTAATGTGATAATAAAAGATGGATGCATTATGTGATATATGTTTACGTGATGATAATGATGATTTTTGATTGATGATAGTGATGTTATAAAATTGTGATGAATTTATATGATGATCATGATTATGTATGATTTATGATATTATAAAATTGTGATGAGAATGTTGAAGTACTTGATAGTTGATGAGATATTGATGATTTCTAAAGACGATGCTCTTAATGGAGTAGTCTAAGCTAATCAGAGGAGAAAATAAATATTGAGAATTTGTGAAGTGGATATTATTTTGTCAACATATAGGTAGGGCATGACAAGCCTAAGTGACTTGGAGGTCGCACTCCAAATGTCGGGAGCTACCATCCAAATTACCCTCCTTTGAGTTATGAAAACCCTCCAAAACCTTGAGATCGTCTTTCAAAGCCCAACTATCTCTTCATACCGGCATTCTTTTCAAGATTACCCAACATTGCATCTTCTTGTAATTTTGCATTGGTTTTATTTTTCCTTCTAACTAGGAAGGTTTATCACCACTATCATATGAGAGTGTTCCTTCTCACTAGGAAGGTTTATCACCACTATCATATGAGAGTGTGTTGGGTGTCTTTTATAAGGTCGAAATAAAATTCTCAAAACCAAATTTTTGTTTTGTTTTTTGTCTGTGATGACCAAGTCTTTTTTCACTTGCATTTATTACTTTTAAATTTTTTTTAATCAAATAAAATATGATCTTTTAGTTTATCATATCACATACATATATAACACATATACGTTGCGAGTGTGGGTTTTTTTAATACACAATCAAATCTTGGAAATATTGTTTTTGGTTGTTCATAGCTTATTTTTTTTTCATAATCAATCGTTTAATATCTTCTAGAATTTATACCGTACATTAATATATATATTTATTGATATCTTATTAATGGAATTATTATGTTAAATTATAAATTGTTTACAAATTATCAATTATACATATTTATTTATTATAATATCCTACTTCTTTTTTAAAAGTAGCTAAAATGTCTTATATGAAAGAAAAAAAATTTAAAATGTCTATTTTTAACACTACTTCAAGAGGTAGTATCCCGTTCTACGACCACTTGAAGAAATTTTTTTTTGGTACAGTAAGAGGTCCCATCCCGGGAATGCTACCATGTACACGTTTTTTTATATCTTTTTTCTCATTTTAATCCTTGAATAATTGATATTAATAAATTAAAAATAATTATAATATTTTAAAAATAAAATAACAAATAACATGTTATATTATTTTTAGCACTCTCCTCATATTTTATAGATTAAATTTATATTACTATATCAACCATTTCCTATTTTACAGATAAATTAGCCTCTCAATTATATTTTGTTAACTATTTTCTTCTATTTTTTTCTCTAGATCTAATAAATAAAAAAATTAATAAAAATAATAATAATAAAAATAATTATAATTAAAAATAGTAAAATTATTATTAAAAATATGAAACAAAATAAACTACATTGAAGGAAAAAAATACATCAAATTTAAAATAATCATGTCTAGCTAAATGACTTCCAGTTCCACTTATAGGAACTATTAAAAAAATTAATATTGTTCGATAGATACAAATATGCATGAGCTTAGACTGTACTTCACAATATGGTATCATTCTAATTCTGAAGTACTTGAATAGGGGGCTTGATACTATGCCACCATCCCGTTGGACGGACAATTCAAATTAGCCCTGTCCTCATAGATCCTTCAACTCAACCCGAGACACATATACGCGACAGTCGAGGTAAACGTGTGTTGCATGGTAGCTCTCGACTTTTAGAGTGCTACCTCCAAGTCACCTAGAAAGCCCCCACCCGAATACCTCTAAGGTCTAACAATCTTGCCTTAAGGCACAAGAGTAGACCGCCACGATCAGGCTCAATTGAATTGTACTTCCGAGAAATCACTTAGCCTAGACTACTCTGTTAAGAACATCATCTTTAGCACAAGGGAATCATCAATTATGGGGTACTTCAATATTCTCATCTCAATTTTATAAAATCATTAATCATACATAGTCATGGTCATCATATAAACTCATCACAAATTGGTAACATCACTATCATCAATCAAAGATCATCATTATCATCACATAAACATATGTCATACAATGCATCGATTTTTTATAATCACATCACATAAATTTGTCCAATCAAACATATGCACAAAATTTTATCAACATCCAACATCACAATAATATAAAAAACAATAGAAAATTAAATCAATCAACACCTTATAAATATTTTATTTAATATTTAATCTCACAATCCTTATATTTTCATATTAATTATTTTATATATCAAAGAGCTACTACTGTACGTAGCGAACCCCAAATAAATTGTTGGGAAATACAGTTTTTCCGTTCATCTCACAGTATATTATACTCATGAATTCAAACGCTCTCTAACCCCTTACCTTATTTAGACGATTTCTCAAACACAGAAGTCGATGGAAATTTTCAAAAGCAACTACATATCGACAACGTACAACAAGCGAATCCGAAGAACGCAAGTTCACAAAATCGTTGAGACGTGACTGAATAAATTATGTGGAGAATAAAATAAATTATAACTAATTAATAATAATTTTAGGAACAAAAATGGAATCAAAACGACGAGAAAAAAAGCCGAAAAAGTCTCCCCGACTCGTCGGAGCATCGGAAGGGTTCGACGTCAACTTCACCCAAAAATACACATGAGTAGTACTTCTTGAAGGTTTCGACGAGAGGAATCCAAAAATGATGCCAGTTTTTTGAGACAACAAACATGGTGATCAAAGTAAGCCAAAAATAGCTCGCCCAAGGAAAGAAATGCAGTTGTTTATAATTAAACGGAGCCATGATCGATAAAATTGATGCTAAAAATGGATTCAGTGACCTTTTTTGTGTGGGTAGAGGTTGAGATCGTTTCAAAATGGCAAAGAATTTGAGAGAAAGTGGTTTGCTGCGATTTCGCTGCCATTAGTCTGATTTTCATTTTTTATTTGAGAGAAAAGTGGTTTGCTGCGATTTCATTTTTTATTTATAGAAAAATATATAAAATAATAAAATATAATATTTGTTATTTATGTCACTTATTTAGTCAAATATATACAAAATTAGCATATCATAGAAAGCTCCCATATAACAAAAGTTAGTCACAAAATGTATCCACATTTATGTTCTAAAATAGTTTTAATACCAAATTAATTATCTAAAATCCTATTTCATTAAGAAAGTATTTATTATAAACTTGAAGTGTTATATTGAGACCCTTGAAAAAAATTTGCATTGGATTTGACACCTGAAAGCTCCTGAGATAATTAAGTTTTGGCTTGGTTGGGTATTCACAATTCAACCCCCACATGTGATGTTTTGCATCATTGACATATCTTGCAGTCTAATATATGTACCCAGTGTATGAATGACAAATCAATCTTTCTTGCATTACATTAGAGATTGCACTATCTCTCGTGAACGATCCTACGCTTTTCAATCACAACAATTTCAATTTCTTGAAGTCGAATGCCTCTGGATGTTATAGCTTTTTTTTTTTTGCTGTTATTTGGAGGACCTAGAGAGCTAGGAATTCCATTTGTATTGCTAAAGAATCTTTTCTATTTTTTAAACTTAGTTCAACTGTACATTCTCTAAACTCTTTAATTAGAAGTTGTTATCCATCTCATACTAATTAGAGAGAGCTTAGGATGATGTCTTGGAATGATTCCTGCGAAGAGGTTATGATTTTTAATGTTGATGTCAACGCTATTGTAAACTTTAGTGTTGCAGGTTTGGTGATATATGAAAATGACGATTGGATAATTGATTTTCATGGTCAAGTTGACTATAGTAATAACCTTAATGGTGAATTATTAGCCACTTTGCATGGACTTCGAATTAATTGATGATTGAGAACTCTTAATCTTGTTTTTATTCAGAATCCCTCCTTGCCATAACGTTTGTAAATGAAATGGTTCAGCCATTTCACAAGTTCATCGTTGTTAAGTATGAAATTAGGTTTGCATTAAGGAGGAAATGCAGTGTGGAGTTGCAACATATTCTTAGAAAAAGAAATCAATGCGCTGACTTTTTTTTGCTGAAAGTGGATCTTCTAAACTTGACTTTCTAAAGATTGTTCCATCCCCGTCGGTGGAGCTCACTTCGTCTTTACTTGCAGTTACTTTGAGAATCTCTTTCTCAAGGGAGTAGTTATTTTTTAGCTTGTTTTTGTTTCTCCTTTTTTCTTCTGTTACAAAAAAAAAGTACAACTGACTATACTAATTAAAAAAAGATAAAATAACCCTCGCAGTCGCTTAACTTTATTTCATGTAATAATTCAGTCATTTATTTATATTTTTACTGATTTGAAACCTTTATTTAATTTTAAATAATAATTTGATCTTTTATGTTTTAAAATGTCAACAATGTTATCATTTTTTTTACAAATATTCAGAAAGTTCATCATCATCTTCAAACAAAACTTAAATGGTTTGTTTGAGTTCCAAATTAAAATTTTATAAACCATATTTTTATTACTTGTATTTTGAGATTTTTGAATTAATTTTTTTTTTATTTAAGTCATCCCAACTTTAAAAAAGTATTTTTGTGGAGAAAGTTTTTAAAATGTTTGCAAAATATTATTAAAAAATTAAAAATTTGTGAACAATTAAATATGTTTCATTTTTACAAGAATAAAAATGGTAATATTTTTAGAATAAATGCACATGTGATCCTATGTTTACCCAATTTTCTTTTAACTCATTTAATTAAGAACTTATTTGACAACATAATTGGTCCAATAAACCCTCCCTTAAATTGACCTGCAACATGCAGTCAGATTACTTCTGGTGGCATGCAAACTCCAAGCAACGTACTCTCTTAATCTCAAGAATGCTTCCAGCTTAATGGTTTAGTCATTATGTCAACAATTTTATCTTTTGAACCCCAATGTACTAACTCAACAACTCCATTTTTTTGTTAAATTGCAAAAAAAAAAAAAAACAAGAAAATCTCATGTCAATCTAATTACTTCTACCATGAAAAATAGGATTCTTTGAAAATTTAATAGTTGAACTATTGTCAAAAAATACCATAGTGCACTTACTTTGTTCATGGCCAAGGTTTTCCAGAATCTTACGCATCCACACAACTTGACACATACAAAAAGTTGTAGCTATGAACTCTGCTACAATGGTGGAGAGAGTGACCATTGGTTGCTTCTTTGAGGACCCAGCCAAAACACCTGATCTTAATAAGAACACATAATTTGACGTACTTTTTCGATCCTCAATATCTCCTGCATAGTCCTTATCATAATAGGCCATCAAACTCTCTTCTCCTCTTCTCTTTTTGATCCTGAAGAATCTCTAACTCAACAATGCCCTTTAAGTATTGAAGTGTTCTTTTCACTACATGTTGATGCAACTCAGTTGGCCTCTCCATGAATCGGCTAAATAAACTCACCACATATGCCAAGTCTAGTTTGGTGGCAGTTAAATACATGAGACTAGCCACCATTTACTTATAAATAGTAGCATCAACATTGATACCTTCTTCATCCGTCACAAGTTTGAATCCTAGAACAATTGGGTACTTCATAGGATTGCAATGCTTCATGCCAAATATGTCCAACACTTCTTTAGTGTGACACTGTAAACCCCAAATATAATATAATAATTTATACTAGATTTTTGAAAAAGATAATTTACAGCAGATAAAGAAATTTTGTTTCCAAGAAAATAAAAACTTTTGTAACTAATTTAGTATATCACGTTCCTCAAAGTACACGTGGAACAATTCAAACTTTATTCCTAAATTAAAACAGTGTAATGTCAATGAACTTGATTTAACTAATATTTTTGAATTTAATTCCAAAACTTACTAGAACTTATAAGATTTTCATACAAAAAGTCTTTGATAATTAAATAATTAAATACAACTCATGACTCTCATTCCTGATATCACCTATCAGAGCGGAGCTTCTCCTAAACTTGAAGTTTAAGATTTATTTACCTGTATTAAGTGCGATTTTGCAAAAGTAAGGCCAAACCAATCAAACACAAACAACGAAGGAGGTGAGTTTCGAAATCATGTCAATAGTATAATATAAGTAAGAAGAACCCACAATTAATCATAATAAAATTGTATCATATATCACATAAACATTCCTCAAGAAAAAATATCACATTAAAAAGTCAAAATCGCTCAAGGAAAAATCAATACATTTTAGTATAATATGAAATCCACTAAGATAAATTATTATCACATACGGTACATATTAGTTACAACAAAACAATCACAAGAAAATGCAATGCAATGCATCAACTTATACTCTACTTGCATGGTGACATGGTACCATTTTAACTCTGAAGTACTTGGTTAGGAGACTTGATACTATGCCACCATGCAAGTAGACGAACAATTCAAATTGGTCATGTGTTTATAGATCCCCTCAACTCAACTCAAGACTCATATACGCGATTCGAGGTAAATTGTGTTGCATGATAGCTCCCAACATTTTGAGTGTTACCTCCTAGTCTCCTAGGAATTCCCAATCCGAATATCTCCAAGATCTAACAATCTTTCCTTAAGGCTCAACAGTAGACCAACACGATCAAGCTCATTCAGTTGTACTTCCCCGAAATCACTAGGCTTGTCAGATCCTACCTATATGATGACAAAATAATATCCATTTCAAAAATTCTCATCAACTTCAAATATTTCCAACACCTATTTTATCCCCTCGTTAGCATAGACTACTCCATTAAGAGTATCATCTTTAGTACAAGTTAGAATCATCACTATTTAATCAATTATGGGGTTACTTCACTACTCTCATCATAAATTTATAACATCATTATCATTAATCATACATCATCATCATCATATAAACTCATCACAAATTTATAACATCACTATCATCAATCAAACATTATCATCATCACATAAACTTGTCACAAATTTATAACATCACTCTCATCAATCATACATCATCATCATCATCATCCTCACATAAACTTATCACAAATTTATAACAATAACATAAACTTGTCTAATCAAACATATGCACAAAAATCATTCGACAACCAATATCACAATAATATCAATTACCACACATTCAATAAATTTAAATCAATCAACACCTTATAAATGTTTCTATTCAACATTTTAACCTCACAAATTCCATATTTCCATATTAGTTAATTAACTAATTTATCCTCAAATGGCTACTACCGTATATAGCGAGTCATGTATGAATCATTGGGAAATACGTTTTTCCCGTTCATCTCGCAGTATGTTATACTCATGAATTTCAACGCTCTTTGTGACACTCTAAACCCTAAATAACATATATCATAACTTATACTAGATTTTTATAACTAATTTTGGATATCACGTTTCTCCCAAATCAAAAGAAACACTTTAAACATCTTTGATTCTATAAAACAGGAAATCCCCATAAACTTGATTAAACTAGAATTTCTTAATTTAGTTCCAAAAACATACTAGTACTTATAAGGTTATGATACAAAATGTCTTTTTAAGTTAAATAAGCAAAAGTAAAATACAATTTACTACTCTTATTCTTGGTATCACCTATCAGAGCAAGGTTTCTCCCAAACTTGAACTTCACGACTCATTATCCTGTAATAACTACGATTTTGCAAACGCAAGGCCAAGCCTGTCAAACACAAACAACATAGGAGGTGAGATTTGAAATCATGTTAATAGTATAGTATAAGTAAGGAGGACACGTTAATAGTTATAATAGACCGTGTCATAATCAAACTACAATATCAAAATATCTAAGCAAATAGTACCATATTATAACATTAAAGTCACTCAAGTAAAATAATTATCTAATTATAGTGTGCATAAAATCATCTAAGAGTAATTATTATTACTTTTGAAACACATCAATCACAAGGAAATGCAATGCTATGCACGGGCTTAGACTCTACTTCACAATGTGGTACCATTCTAACTCTAAAGTACTTGGTTAAGAGGCTTGTACTATGCCCCCATCCCGATGGACGCACAATTCAAATTGACCATTTCCTCATAGATCCCCTCAACTCATATACACGAAAGTTGAGGTAAACGTGTGTTGCATGGTAGCCTCCGACATTTGGAGTATTACCTCTAAGTTAGCTAAGAATTCCTGACCCGAATACCTCCAAGGTCTAACAATCTTGCCTTAAGATTCAACAGCAGACTGCCATGATCAGGCTCATTCAGTTGTACTTCAGAATCACTAGACTTGTCAGACCCTACTTATATGATGACAAAATAATCTCCACTTCACAAATTCCCAATATTTACTTTCTCTCTTCGTTGGCATATGATACTCCAATAAGACGGTCATCTCAAACACAAATTAGAATCACCATTATTTCAAAAACTATGAGTTACTTCAATATTTTCATCACAAATTTATAATATCACTATGATTAATCACACATCATCATCATCGCATAAACTCATCACAAATTTATAGCATCACCATTATTAATCATACATCATCATCATCACATAAAATTATCACAATGCATCCCTATTTTATTATCACATCACATAAACTCGTCTAATCAAACATATACATAAAATTCATTTGACACCCAATAGCATAATAGTATCAAATACCACATATTTAAAGTAATTAAATCAATCAACACCTTACAAATATTTCTATTCTATATTTTAACCTCAGAATTTCCATATTTGCATATTAATTTATTTATCCCTCAATGGGCTATTTATCCCTCTAAAATAATTTTAACACCAAATTAATTATGTAAAATTCTATTATATTATTAAAATAATTTATAATAAAATTTGGGTGTTACACTCTCTCACCCCTTACCTTATTTCGCACTTTCACAAGCAAATACGAGTCCACAAGAAAAATGTCTATGTTCTTTGACTCCTTGTCCTCCAGTCTAGTCACTATTCACACAATTGATTCGACGTTGACTTCAGTCCAATCAAACTTACGGTCAAGAACAACGGTGGGTTAAATCATTTGAATCAATGGAGGAAACAACATACCGAAACTTAGACAAAAATGGAGAAAGTTTTCTATTCTATTTTGGTTGTTATGTTTCTTCCATGCGGCTGCTCCCAATTTGTTTCTAATGTAGCGCTACTTTCTCTCTTATTATATTAGTTATTTTATTAGGTTATATTTTACTTTTTTTAAAAACATGTTAGATTATTATTAACTCAATTCATTAAACCCTATTTTTTTTACCGTATTTTATTTTTTATTTATAATATCCAACTAATTACACACTTATTTTTATTTCTTTGCCACTAAAATAATATATTCTAAATCAATTATTTTTATTTTTATTAGCCACTAAATCAATTAAATCATTAAAAAATTAGCATATCATAGAAAACACACATAACAAAATAAATTCAATATATATTATAAAATAATTTTAACACAAAATTAATTATTTTAAAATCCTATTTCTTTAATAAAATATTTATTATAAAATTTGTGGTGTTACATTTTGCATATTTACTTTGACTTATAAAAATTCCCTTGGTGATTTGTACCACTTCCACATCAAGAACAAATTTCATTTCTCATAGATCCGCCATGTTTCATAGAGTCATTAAACCCTTCAAAATATTACACTAAAATACTATTACTTTAAAAATATATATAATATAATAAAATAAAATATTTATTATTTATATCGCTCATTTAATATAATGTGTATCAAACTAGCACATCATAGAAAACATTCATATACCAAAAATTAATCAAAAAGTTATTAACATATATTTTATAATAATTTTAACATCAAATTAATTATTTAAAATCCTATTTAATTAATAAAATATTTTATCATAAAATTTAGGGTGTTACAATTAAGATTTTAGTCTTTTTGGTCTTTAATAGGCTTATTCTATTCCCATTTAGTTCTTAGTTAATGTGGTTAGTCTAATAAGTGCATTACACTCAACAGATTTAGATTTGGGTTATTTTGGTCTTCATTTTGCTTATTCTAAGCTATTTTGATTCTTAACAAATGTAGTTCTTCCAATAAGTGCATTACTCTCAATTGATTAAGATTTTGATAATTTTGGTCGTTAAAAGTCTTATTCTAATCCGATTTGGTTCTTAGTTAGTGTAGTTCCTCTGAAAAGTGCATTAGACTCAATGGGTTAAGATTTATGTCATTATGGTCTTTACTTTACTTATTAAAATCCATATTGGTTCTAAGAAAATGCAGTTCATCCAATAAGTGTATTATTCTAATCCATGTTTGTTCTTAGTCAATGTAGTTTGTCTAATAATTCATTAGACTTAATGGATTAAGATTTTGGTCATTTTGGTCTTTAATAGGCTTATTCTAATCTATTTTAGTTCCAAGATAATGTAGTTCGTCTAATAAGTGCATAAGACTAAATGGATTAATTTTTTTGGTCATTTTTATCTTCAATTTGCTTATTCTAAATCATTTTGGTTCTTCACTAATGTAGTTCATCCAATAAGTGCATTAGTCTCAATAGATTAAGATATTGATCATTTTGGTCTGTACTAGGCTTATTCTATTCCATTTTGGTTAAGCGGAGAGTGGTCTAATTAGGGTTGTAATACAAAGACTATTTTGATAGGAAAGACAACCACCAAAAGAGAAAAGAGAAAAGTAAACCCTATTCCTTATTTTGTTAAATCAATCTCAGAAAAACACCGATTGCGTATTTGATAACTGTTGGATCTGGTAGATTTTTGGACAGAAGGTTCGCAACATTAAGGTCTTAGTTTTCAACAGTCGAATTGGAGAAACGGCGTTTGGAGGGAGAGAAATCATGCTCGCACAACAACAAGATTTTTGGATGTTTTTCTTCTTCTTGCTTTTCATGTGTAGGCTTTAGTGCTTTATTATTTTGGTTGGTTTTAGGCACACTTTGTGCATCATTTTGAGACTCTCTTTTACCATTATTTCATTATAGTGGAGCTATTTCTGTGGTCTGGACGACCCGTGGTATTTTTACCTTTGCATCAAGGGGTTTTCCACGTTAAAATATCGGTGTTCTTTAGGCTCTTTTATTTTGATTAATTTGTTGTCATATATTTGTTGTTGCTCCTCACGGGTTCTTGCAAGTTAGGGGAATTTTATATCCGCTCTGTATTACTTGTTATTGTGTTTTTGTGTTTATTCCCCATCAGAGCTCTTGGTTAAAGGGTTATTTGACTTGCTTGAAGGATGGAGGCCAATATGAATATAATGATGGCATGCTTGAATGTTACTAATTACCATTTGTGGAAGGGCAAGATGAAAGATTTTTTTATTTGTGAAGAAAATGCATCTTCCTATTTTTAGTTCTAAAAAGTTGGATGATAAATCTAACGAAGAATGGGATTTTAAACATCAACAGTTAGGCAATATGTAAAAGATAATGTTTATAATCATATTGCTAATAAGACAAATGCAAAAATTATTTGTGATAAGATACAAACTTTGTTTGAAGATGAGCTATTGGGAGACATTTTGGTTTTATATAAAGAGTTCAACCCGTAATGGTGTTGTTTCTTTGGAACTGGCTAAGGGTGGTGTTTTGAATGAGGAAACGAGAAGGAAGACATATGGTTCTTCATCTCAATCTGAAGGTTTTGTCACTCAAAATAAAGGAAGAAGTCAGTCCAAGTCCAAGTCTAGATACAAAAATGTGGAGTGTCATTATTGTCATAAAACAGGGCACATACAGAAGAATTGTTTTCTCTAGATAAAGAGGAACAAAGGCAAGAAGGGTAAACATAAACAAATGGGTCGTGATGATGATTGTGTTACTGCTGCTACTAGTGATGATCTTGTTATTCTAAGTGACTATCAGTCAATTAATCTTGTATCTGATGAGAGCATGTGGATAATTGATAGTGTTGCTACACTACATGTTACGCCGAGGAAGGAGTTCTTCACATCTTATACTTCAAGTGAAATTGGATTTTTGAAGATGGGTAATTATGGTGTATCTAAGGTAATTGGTGTTGGTGATTTATGCTTGCAAACCAACATCAGAATGCAATTGTTGCTTTAAGGAGTCAAACATGCTCCAGATGTTCGCTTCAATTTGATCTTCGTGCATATGCTTGATGAAAGTCGTTTTGATAATCGTTTTGCTTCTGGAAAGTGGAAACTCAGTAAAGGTAACCTGGTTATGGCTAGAGGAGACAAAATTAGTAAATTGTATTGAACAGTGTGAATGTCGTGGATATGGAATCATCTTTTTGGCACCAAAGGCTTAGCCATATTAGTGAAAATGGGTTAAATTGCTTAACTAGAAAGGATGTGCTTCCAAGATTGAATAATGTAGATTTGGAGAAATATTCCCACTGTATGATTGGTAAACAAACTAAAGTCTCATTCAAAAGGCATCCTCCCTCTAGAAAGCCGGAGTTGCTTCAGTTGGTGCATTATGACGTTTGTGGCCCTATAAAGGTAAAATCTTTTAGTGGAGCACTTTATTTGTTACTTTTATTGATGATTGTTCCATGAACTATAGGTTTATGTTCTGATGACAAAAGACCAAGTGTTGGAGAAATTCAAACAATTCCATGCTTTGGATTAGAGGAAGACAAACAAGAAGATGAAACATGTTCGTACTAACAACGGTGGTGAGTATTGTGGACCCTTTGATGTTTATTGTAAACAGCAGGGTATAGAACATGAAAAGACTTCTCATAAACCTTCTCAATTGAATGGTTTAGCAGAGAGGAAGAATCGAACACTTGTTGAGAGAGTGAGATGTATGCTCTCTAAAGCTAAGTTGCCTAAACATTATTGAGAAGAGGCACTGTACACGGTGGTGCATGTTATTAATCCTACTCCTACTATCGCTTTGAATAGTGAGGTACCAGACAAGATATGGTTTTGCAAGAATGTCAAGTATGCTCACTTGAGAGTCGTTGGTTGCAAGGCTTTTGTGCATGTTCCGAAGGATGAAAGATCCAAGTTGGATGAAAAGTCAAAACAATTTATCTTCATTGGTTATGGTGACGATAAATTTGGCTACAAGTTGTACGACCCTATAAACAAAAAGGTTATCAGAATTCGTGATGTAGTTTTCATGGAAGATCAAACTATTGAAGACATTGATAAGGTGGAGATGACTACACATGAGAGAAATAACGTCTTAGTTTATGGTGATCCAATTCGGTCACCTGTTCCTTATTTGGGTACTACTGATGGTAATGTTGAGAATGATGAGCCACATGATTGTGCTGATGATCATCAACTTAGAGATGAGGTAAATATTTCAACTAGTGAAGATCATGAGTTGTCACACGATTAAAATCTTAGTGATGCTTATGAATCATCTCCAACCAAACTCAAGAGGTCTAAGTGGCAGAGACAACTATTTACAAGGTATGTATCTAATGAGTATGTGAATTTGAGTGATGAAGGAGAACCTGAGTGTTTTCGAGAGGCTATGGAGAGTGAAGAAAGTCAAAAGTGGTTGGATGCAATGCATGATGAGATGAAATCCTTGCATGATAATCACACTTATGATTTGGTGAAGTTGCCAAAAAGAAAAAGAGCTTTAGAAAACAAGTGGATCTATAGAGTGAAACTTGAGAGTAACTCAATATCTGCGAGGTATAAAGCCATATTAATGGTGAAAGGTTTCCATCAAAGAAAAGATATTGATTTTAATGAGATTTTCTCACCTGTGGTAAAATTGTCATCAATTAGAACTGTGTTGAGTTTGGCAGTTACTCTTGAATTAGAGGTATAGCAAATGGATGTAAAAAAGGCTTTCCTTCATGGTGATTTACAAGAAGAGATTTCCATGAAGCAACCTGGCGGTTTTCTTGTTGAAGAAAAGGAAGACTATGTGTGTAGACTAAGAAAGAGTCTATATGGTTTGAAGCAAGCTCCAAGGCAGTGGTACCAAAAGTTTGAGTTTGTAATGTGTGACCAAGGATACAAGAAGACTAGTTCTGACCATTGTGTATTTGTTAGAAAATTTTCTAACGATGATTTCGTTATCCTGTTATTATATGTTGATGACATACTTATTGTTAGGAAAAATATTTCCAAGAATGACAGGTTAAATAAGAAGTTGAGTGAATCCTTTGCCATGAAAGACATGGGAACAGTTAAACAGATTCTTGGCATAAGAATCATTCGTGATAGAAAAGAGAAGAAACTTTAGATTTCACAAGAACACTATATTGAGAGAGTGTTGCAAAGGTTTCAGATGAAAAACCCCAAGGTTGAGTACTCCTCTTGCTACTCATTTTAAGTTGAGTTCTAAACAAAGTCCTTCTAATTAAGATGAGAAAAGAGACATAGAAATGTGTAGCATTGTCTACAACTAAGGGATAGTTCATTGCCATTATCAAAGCATGTCAATAGTTAATTTGGTTGAAGAAATTCATACAGGAGCTTGAGTTTATTCATGATAAATATGTATTATTTGTCGATAGTCAGAGTGCTATTCATCTTAATAAGAATTCGACGTTTCATAGCAGGTCCAAACACATTGATGTAAGGTATCGTTGAATACCTGATGTTTTGGAAGCTAAGTTGTTGGAGTTGGCTAAAGTCCATACTGATTATAATGGTTCTAATATGATGACTAAAGCATTACCAAGAGAGAAGTTTGAAACTTGTTGTGATATCGTCGGTTTTGCGATTATCTCCACATAGTTGTGAGGGGGAGATATGTTGGGTATTAGGCTCCTTTCCTATGTGGAGAAAGGCCCAAATATTGTAGCTCATGTATCTCACTTATTTAAGTGGAGAGTGACCTATTTAGGATTGTAAGAGATAAACTATTTTGATAGGAAAGACAACCACCATAAGAGAAAAGAGAAGAGTAAACCTTATTCCCGATTTTATTAAATCAACCTCAGAAAAACATCTATTGTGCATTTGTTAACCGTTGGATCGGGTTGATTTATGGATAGAAGCTTTGTAACATTCAAACAACGGCCGGATTGGCAGAACGATGTCTGGAGGGAGAGAAATCATGCTCGCACAGCAGCAAGTTTTGTGGATGTTTTTCTTCTTCTTGCTTTTCATTTGTAGGCTTTAGTGCTTTGTTATTTTGACTGGTGGTAGGCACACTTTGTGCATCATTTTGAAACTCTTTTGTGTTGGTGCTAATGACCTCTATCCTTAGGAAGTTTTATACAATATTTTCAACTAGATTATCTAATTCTTTCCTAAGTGATGAACTTAATATCAAAACCAACTTGTTTAATATTAATTCCAATTTAACAGTAAAAGATTCAAAAATTTATTCAAAACTAAGATTCAAGAACACATGCATTATCAAAATAAAGAGTATAGAGATAGAAAAGTGTGCACCCTGGATTTTTATACTGGTTCGACATAAGTTTGATAGTCTACATCCAATCCTGGAATCAATTACTGATTCCAGCGTTTCCAGCAATTCACTGCCTATACATCCAACTCAACATCAATCTTCTATAAAAACCAATCTATCCCTAAGAACTACTCGCCAAGCTCTAGCAAGATCAGATTGAGGTCTCCTTTAGATGATCACACACCCTAAAAGATGACCATCAGTTTCACAATACTGGATTTCCACACACTTTCTCTTACAAAGATAATTCTTTAAAAAAAAGACTAAAAACTCTTGATTCAATCACAATCAATTCTCACACTTAATATTTGCCAATAAAGTTTGTGAGTTATAACAATTTCTCTCAAAGTGTATTATTTGAAAAGTTCAGTTCTTTCTATGTATTCTGTAATTGTGATGAAAATTGTGATTGATTTAGTTTATATAGTTTCAGAAAAACTTCAGACAAATCGATTTATTAATGTGTATTACCAGCTTAATCGATTTCCTAATTGATTTCGCGTTTCTTGTTTTTCTTTAAATCAACAGATGAACTAATCGATTTGCTAATCGATGTTTTTAATGCATAAATCAGAAATTTATACTCAGTTCATCTCAGAGTCGATTGAGTAATCGATTTATAATTGTTTTGTTCAAAATGTAAGATCAAACAATCGATTACTCAGTCGATTCATGTTTACTAACATAATCAATTTGGCAATGGGCTAATGTCTCCCGGTAACTCAGATACTCAATCCAATCGATTTGCCAATCGACTGATTTCCTCCTGTAACTCAGTTACTTAATCAAATCGATTTGCCAATCGACTGATTTCTTCCTGTAACTCAGTTATTTAGTTACAATCGATGTGCCAATCGAATATGTAGTATGTCTATGATAAATGATAAACTGATTCATTTATGCAATCGATTATCCAATTGATTTAGTTTAATCACAGAACTCAGGTCTGATAAAACCTGTTTAAGTAATCGATTTGCTAATCGATTAACTCAGTGAAAGCTTGGTTCTGTGAATCAGAAAATCGATTGACCAATTGATTAGTGGAAAACTTGTAACTTAAGAAAAGTATATCAATCGATTGTTCAATCGATTACTCAGTTGATATCATCCTTTAAGTAATTGATTGCCCAATCGATTGACTTAGTTAAAACTTGGTTCTATGACTCAGAAAATCGATTGCCCAGTTGATTTCCCAATGGATTGATTAACATACTTATTTTATGATTTCAGTTTTTTTTAATTGGCAAATATTAGATTGTGAAATCATAATGATGAATCTAACTAATAAATACTATTAACACTAGACACATTTACACATAATCTTCAAGCCTTGTATGATATGATCAATCTTTGCTTGATTGCTTGAGATCCAAGTTTTGTCCAAGTGTAGTGTTTGATTCTTTCCTGAAATGTATCTCAACTCAAACTATTAGATTAATCAGATAATGCATATACATTGTATGTTTGGGAGTTACATCAAAAACACAGAGGCATATATTTTACAATCTCCCCCTTTTTGATTAAATGACAAACATACAATTTAACTTTGAGTTTACATTTCAACATTGAAACTTAACATTATAATAATTCTTATTTAAACTCCCCCTGAATTTTAGCATTCATAATTCATTTCAATTTCAGATTCATTCTTTATTTAAACTTCCCCTGAATTTTAGAATTCAGAGTTCATTTCAGTTTCAGATTCAATTTCCAGTATTCATAAGTAAGCATAAGCACAAGTTAACTTTTTGAGTAAGCATAAGCACAAGTTAAATTCATTCTCCCCCTTTGTCATTAAATTCAAAAAGAAAATACAAGAGAGAATAAGAGATATACTGAAAAAAAAATTACAAAACAATAAAGAAAAAAAATGCCAAAAAAAAATCTAGGGTTGTTCCTTATTAGTAGTGGGGGAAGGGGGTTCATCATCTTGATTGGCCACCTGTGTGCCAATGTCAGCTATGTCCTCAAAGGACATCTTAAGACCTAAATGGTCTTGGATGGCATCTACATCCTGAACAATTGAGTTGAGGGTTGTCTAGAGTCGCACAAGAGAGGCTTCCACCTTAGCATTGTGTTTGGCTTGGGACTCTATAAATTCCAACAACTTAGCTAGAACCTCATATTGGGGTTCAGCTTGCTCAGGTTGCTCAGCACTTGGTTGTGCCCTTGTCCAAATACCATTTATCCTTTTCAACTGCATTTGGTTGACAGTTGATTCCCCAAAAATCGGTGTTGTTTTAACTGATTCTTCATTGACAACTGAAATTTTAAAGTGTCTCAGAATCTTTGTGATAAGTTGAGGGTAGGGAAGCATTTGCTTTCGTTGTGCTGACTCTAACATTTTAGCCAGCACAATCCAAGCCCAACTCATCTTTAGTTCCTTGTAAAGGCCCCAAAGAAGAGTGATGTCCAGCCTTTGAATTACAGCATGATTCCCTGATCTAGGTACTAACATCCTGGTTAGCACATACATCAGCAATCTGTGCTGAATCTTCATTTGACCAATGGGAAGAGAGATACCTTCCACAAATCCTTCAACCATTAGGTCTTGAATTGCAGTGTGTCTGTCTACTGATGTTTCCCAAGCATCATCAGTAGAGTCGGGATTGGTCCTGCCATCCACAGCTTCTCCATAAAATGGCAATCCTGACAGCCTTGAGAACTCTCTAAAGGTCATGGAGATTTTCTTCCCTTTTACTTCAGACACAATTCCAAAAGTTGTGAGTGTGAAGTTGGAGTAGAAAGCTCTAATGAGCCTTGGATAGATTTCTAGAGAGCAGGATAGAAAATCTACCAAACCATGAAATCTTAGATGGTTTTGGAATGTGAAACCATTTGAATCAAAATAGGCAAAATCCAGAGTTCTTGCCTCATGGATTTTCCTATTTAAGAAAACAGGAGGAAGAACAACGTCTTCAACAGGTTTGCTTTTGGGAGGTTGAATCTTATTTGGTTGGGGGGAAGATATAGTTTCCTTCTTTTTCTGGGTTGTCCCCTTCATGGCATCCCCCATTAGTTTTTCAGATTGAGGAACCTTCCTCTTTTTTGTCGTTCCTTGATCAATTGCAATTGCCTTCCCTTTATCCTTTGCTAATACCTTATGAGTAGGTATAGAGACCCTTTTGGCAGGAGAGGAAGGAGGTTGAGGAGAAGGGGTTCTTCCACTAGATGTTGAGGAAGAATCTAGGGAAATGGATTTTGAAGAAGATGATTCACTACAAGAAATTAAACGTTTAGCGACAGTGAAAATCTGTAGGTAAACGTATAAAAACCGTAGGGATAGGCAAATTTACCTATACCGACGGGGTTTTTTTTCGTGGTATATAATCGCCCAATGCCTACGGATTCTCGCCGTGGCTACAGAGTATAGTGACAGAAATTTTTTCGTTGCGGTAAACATTTGATTTTACCTACGGATATTTCATTGTTGGTATATACTTTAGCCATAATTTATACAAATTATACCTACGGTTTTGATTCTGTTGCTATACATTTAAGTGACAACTTTTTTCTGTTGGTATAGGTTTTAAGAGTAATTAATTTATTATAAATATGAATTTTTTGTTATCAACAAAAATTATATAATAATTTAAAATTTATTTTATAAAATTAACCAAATATAAATATACAATGAAATATATATATCTAAGACTCAAAATAAAATAAAAGGTGTTCATTGAATATATTAAAATTTAATATAAAAGTCTTACAACGATAAAACAAAACCCTTAACCTCAAAAAATAGACATTTAAAATAGACATCTTGTGTCATACATAACAATCTCAAAAAATATTAAGAAATAGAGTCCACTAAATTGCCAATATTCCATCTTCAACAACAAATTAGCTTTTAATCTTCACCTACAATCAATAAAATAACAAATGAATAAATACACGATTCCACATAAAAATATTACTAATAAAATAGAGAAAATGTTAATGATTTTAATTAAAATTAACTAATACTATCTAATTACCATTTTCATTATTTTCGTTGTTGTTTGGACTAAGTGAATTCAAATGGTTTTGAGCACTAGTAGCATCAGGAACCTATCACAAAAAATAGAAAATATTACTTATGAAAAATACGATTATGGAACTTATGAAGTTAGTTGGATAAGATTAATAACTTATGATATACCTGTCTTGCAGCTTGTATTATATCATTAACATCTGCTCCAGAAAATCGATTTTGAATTAAAGTCATCACATTTGCTAACAAGTTTTCCATATTCTTAACTCTTTCGCGCAACTCTTCATTTTCAGATGCACAAACCTTCGATTTTTTAGAATGAGGAATCTTGCCCATACATCGCACACGTCCGTTTTTATCAGGTCCTTGTACTTGATAAAATATGTCATCCTTCCAAGACATAGAACCTTGTGTGTCTTGGGTTGATTGAGAAGTTCCAGCCTCATTATTATGTTTTTTTAGTTCTTCCTAAAAAATAAAATAAAAATTATTAATGATTGAAAATACCAAATTGAAATTGTCATTCAAAGCATGTAGTACTACAATAAGATCCAATTAAAAAACTTCAACATTGCATATAGGCTAACAAATACAAAATCTCCTAAATGGTCAAGTAAAAATCCAATACAATCATCATACATTTGAAAATTAAATTCAGCACTTTGTCAAACTTAATTTATACACATTTTATATATTGGTACCGTTTAATTATTATCAAAACTTACAATCAATTTTGCAGCCTTTTCATTGACAATTGTTCCATCTTTACGAGTACGGGTATCAATGTAAATCTCTTTACGTCCAGGCAACACTCCTTTTCCCTTTTTTATCTACAACCAAATAAATAAGTTAAATGTATTTCATTTTTAATTTAAATTAAAGCCATAAAAATAGAAATAGAAATAAACCTTCTCATCAATAAACTTTGGGAGACTTTTTGAACCCATACAATGAACATCTTCAAATTTAGCACGATTTTGCCTATTAATTTACTTATTTTCTGCAATTGAAATAAAATATTAGTCTTAATAATAAACTCTTTAATATATTACTCATAATATATACGACTTACTTGTCCTTCATCAGAAAACCAATGATGAACCAAACCACGATATTGATTTGGGTCAACCCTATCATCTGGTACAAGAGATGCAACTTCTTCTTCTGTTTTAGTAGGGTCATATGCCATTGACTTGAGATCACCCTTCCATTGCCTCCATTTCTCATTTAGCTCAGATTTTAACATTTCTCTTGTTAAGTCATTTATTGGAGGAACAAACTCAAATTTACTCTACACAATAAGAGATGTTAAAGAAACATGTTATATTAGTTAAATGTTTTTTTACAGTTATCAACATGTTATGATGTAGTTTGAGTGTGCTAAACATCTATATTCTTAAACTATAAGTATGATTATAAATTGTTAATCCATCAAATATTCCTAACATCATCATTGTACATCAAACATGTTAGAGCACAAAAACTAAAAAACATGTTAATTGTACATCTCAATTGACTTCTTAAAAAAAATGTTATATTAGTTAAATGAATAATCATAATACCTCTATTAATTTCAACATTTCTTCTTTGTAATCATTTGGCATAACTTTCCATGACTTGTAGTTGATAGGAGCATATTGATACCTTCTAGCTACGCTACCAATGAAACGAGTTAGAGTTGTCCCTTCCTCACCAATGGGTCGACCATATTTGTCCAAATTAACGATTATTAAATCACCATGTTCCATTTCCCATACATCTAACATTTTTGTAGGACCTCTAGCCCGTTTAGGCTCTACTTCTACAAACAAAACAAAAGGACAATAACATTATGTGTGCATATAAGTCATAATAAAAATAATATAAATAAAACTTCAAAACAAAGAATATATAATTAATACCTTTTTCAATTTGTTCTTCTTCAACTTCTATATCAGAGGGAATTGAGTGAGATTCTACAGACTCACGTATGACACCTTCTGCATGACAAGGACTAGAACGAGTTTCTGCAACATTACTTCCTTCTACATTGGTTGAGTTTGTATTATTTGAAGTAGACTGAATTCCTTCATTATCACTTGCTCGATGTCGAATATTTAACTTTCTTCTTCGAGCCATTGCTTCTCTAACACAAAATTTATAAATGAGTAACTTGGACAAAAGTCAAAAAACATAGACAAATCTAAAAGTATAAGAAAAACATAGACAAATCTAAAAGTATAATAAAAACATAATGTATAAAATCATGCACAACTAGAACACACTTCATTCGTCTTCCTCATCATCTTCATTATCTTCATCATCATCCATATTATCAACATCAACAACTTCAAAAAAATCATTATCGTCTTCAACTTCAAGCCTAACCAAATCATTAACATTTTGAGTAGCTTCACTTGTATCGCCCATTAGTTGCCCATGAATTTCTTCAATTTCATTAGATTCCTCATCACCCATATCATAGATATCTCTAACTTTTGCATTGAGAACAACAAGCCAATCCTTGTTTCTCTCATCATATATATAAAACACCTTTTTAGCTTGTGATGCAAACACAAATGGGTCATCACAAATATTTTTCCCAGTATGTTTTAAAAAATTTGAAATTGACAAGCGTCATACCAAACTTATCTTTCTTGATACCTTTATTAATATCAACCCAATCACATTTAAATAACACAAACTTGTACTTTCCAGAATAATCCAACAGCAGTATATCAGTTATTGCCCCATAGTATTAATTTCATCTGTTGAGGTCTTTGTCTTTACAACAACTCCACTATTTTGTGTTTTCAAAATCTCTCTCTCTCTTCTTTGTGTGGAATCTAAAACCATTAATCGCATAACCTGTGTATCTTCTTACTACCTCAGATGGTCCACGGGATAACCATCTAAGTTCATGAGTAACTTCTGAGCTCTTTTGTTCATCCATACGCTGGATCTAAAATATTTAATGAAATATAGTAAGTTTATATATAAAAACAATCAGTAAAATTTAAATAATTAAATTATTATATGCTCACCCTGAGTTTAAACCACTCAATAAATTTTTGACCATGTTGCTTGTCAATTTCAAGTTGTGTCAATCGTCGTGGTCGACACTGTCTCTTAAGATGTAAAATGTGTTCTCTAAAAGTAACAGTAATAGAGTTAAAATAAAATGTAATAAAAATTTCAATTGTATAAAATTGAAATATGATATGTGACTTACTCTATAAATGGGAGCAACTGCATCACAATTAGAAAGCACATATCTATGTGCCTGTGCTAACTCTTTCTTGTCAAGTTTAGTTCTACTCACTTTCTTCCTCTTCCCTAATCGTAACTTTTGTTGTTTCTTTATCCCTAATGGCCTTCCAGAGACTTCATCGTCATTTCTGTTAGGTCTATTGAACCTAGTTTCTACCCTAGATAGATATTGCGAACAAAACGTCAAACATTCATTGGCCAAAAATCCCTCTGCAATTGATCCTTCTGGATGGGCTCTATTACGTACAAAGGACTTAAGAGTAAGAAGAAACCTGAAAGTGAAGAAAATTTAAAATATTTATGTTCTCAACATCCAAAAAAACTTGTTTAACACTTTTAATTAAACCAATTTTATAAACATACATACCTCTCAATCGGATACATCCATCGATATTGTACCGGTCCAGCAACTTGGGCTTCGTGTGCCAAATGAATTACCAAATGCATCATAACAGTAAAAAATGAAGAAGGAAAAAATTGTTTCCAACTGACAAAGTGTGATAACTATTTGAGACTCCAATTGTGATAGAAATTCCACATTAAGTACCTTAGAACAAATTTGCTTGAAGAAATTGCAAAGATCAACTAACACTGAAGTGACTTTATCTGGCAATGAACCCCGTAATGCTACTGGAAGAAGCTCTTGCATCAAAACATGACAATCGTAACTTTTCAATCCAAACATCTTGTGTTGCTTGACATGCACACAACGTGGGATGTTTGATGAACATTCATCTGGAGTTTTTACATTCTTGAGAATGCTTAGGAAAGATTCCTTTTCTTTGTTAGTCATTTGATAGCATGCTCTAGGCAAACGCGTTGTAGTTATATTAGGACTTGGTTGAGGATGGAGCATACTTCTTATGCCCATATCTACAAGATCAGCTCGTGCCTTATAATTATCTTTGGATTTTCCCTTTTGGTTTAACAATGTACCAATAATGTTGTCACATACGTTCTTTTCAATGTGCATCACATCAAGATTATGACGCAATACATTATATTGCCAATAAGGCAATGTGAAGAAAATGCTCTTCTTTTTCCAAGGTTGTGCTCCATTTGCTAGACCTTTTTCTCTACATTCATCTATTTGTCTTAAAATATCAATCCCATCAAGTCTTTTAGGAGGGATCCTTAGCTCTCGTGTTCCATCAAAATCCCTACTATTCAATCTCCACTTATGTTTGGGAGATAACCAACGACGATGACCCATGTAGCAAAATATTTTACCATGACGTAACCATTGCGAGGTAGTTTCAATACCACAACATGGACATGCATATTGACCTTTAGTACTCCATCCAGACAAGTTAGCATATGCTGGAAAGTCATTAATAGTCCACATCATAGTTGCACGAAGTTGAAATGTCTCTTTCTTATAGGCATCAAATGTTTCAATTCCATCATCCCATAACTCTTGCAACTCTTGTACTAAAGGTTGCAGATAAATGTCAATGTTATTTCCAGGACCTTTTGGACCCGGAATTAATAGTGATAACATGAAGTATGGTTGTTTCATGCACATCCAAGGAGGAAGATTGTAAGGAATTAGAATGACAGGCCAAGTGCTATGAGTAATACTCATAGTCTTGAAAGGATTGAAACCATCTGAAGCCACTCCTAATCGAACATTACGAGGATCTAACGAAAATGTTGGATATCGAGCGTCAAAATTCTTCCAAGCAAGGGAATCAGTTGGATGCCTAAGAGAACCATCATTCAATCTACTCTCATGGTGCCATCTCATTGATTCTGCAACTTTGGAGGACATGTATAACCTTTGCAACCTTGGTTTCAATGGAAACCATCGAAGGATCTTTGCTGGTATCTTCTTTCGCCTCTCAGAAGTCTCCATTCCATTACCTTGTACGTCTTCATTTGTTGTTTTCCACCTTGACGTACTACACTTTGGACATACTTCATATTTGGCATATTTATCCCAATATAATATGCAATCATTGGGACAAGCATGTATCTTCTCATACCCCAAACCTAATCCTGAAACAATCTTTTTAGTTTCATAATATGACTTTGGCAAAACATTTTCTTCTGGTAAAGCATCTCTTAGTAAATCAAGCAACATGGAGAATGACTTGTCACTCCACCCATGAAGACACTTTAAATGATACAAATGTACCATAAATGATAGCTTGCTATACTTCTTACAGTTGGGGTAAAGCATTTGCTCATTCTCCTTTACAAATTCGTAAAATTTAGAGTTTTCTCTAACTTCGGGAATCCTTTCACCTTCACCACCAATTGGCTCTTCTGTAGAATGAACTCCAAATACATCATGAACTAATCCATCCATGTCATGCTCCATTTCTACATTTTGTTTAGTAGCGCTACTTGAAGTTCTAGGTTTTTTCACCATGATATATCCATTGTCTATAGCCTCTAAGAAATCCACGATGTGGATCTGTTAAGTGTTCATAAACACATACGCGAGAATAAGAGTGGCAATTGGCACATTTTGTACAAGGGCACATTATTTTTCCATTGATTTGTGAATTTTGAAAAGCAAATTCAAGAAATTCATTAACTCCTCGAATATATTCTTCACTTTTTTTGGATGGATCACACATCCATTCTCTATCCATTTGAAAAATTAACTGAAAATGGATGATGCAAGTCCTAAAAAATTAACAATCTTAAAATTCAAATGAAGAACATGGTATTCAACAACAACATCAAATCATGGTATTCAACATAAAAGGGTCAAAAAAATTGTAAATTAAAAGTATATAAATTAAAAGTTTCTTATATGATTGACACAAATGATTCACAATGGCCTACTTATAGGTAAATTCAATGCACATAATTGCTGTTATGCACTTGATTTTGAATTGAACATTTCATTCAATCATTAAAAAACTTGAAATTAAACAAGAAACCTACACAACAGATTCACAACTTGAAATTAAATTAACATACACGCGATCAAAACAGATCCACATTATACAAAACAGATTCACAAAACAACTGCAATTGCAATATACAAACAATAGCAATATACAAAAAATCTGTCAAAAAACAAAAATAAAAATCAGATCGATATTTGAATGTTCTTAATACAATTCCCCCGAACATTGCAATTGCAATATTATTAGAAGCACAAGTATCAGCAAATCCACACAAGCCAACTGATCATCCTCAGTAAGGTGGCCTAATATCCTTGATTCAAAATTTCTCTTTAAGATTCCTTCATTCATTCTAGTATGTATGGCTTCCATTTTTCTTATGCCCATTATGAACTTGCAAGAATAACAATTCAATTTTTGGGAACCAATTGATGGAATTGACATAAATTTAGTTAGGAGTTTTGTAATTAGAACAAATTAAAACAGCAAGGCTTGTTCACAGTGGTGCGAGAACAGAATGGTGGTTCAAGAAATTACCAGTGGTGCGAGAATGGTGAGAACGACGGTGAGTGCAGCTCGGGTTCGACGGCGCGACTGGTTCGACGGCGAGTGCAGCTGGTTGATTGACGGCGAGAACGGCAGTTTTGAGTGAGAACGGCGAGAAGGAGAAGACAACGATTGGGGCTCAGATTGGGGCTCAGATTAGGGCTCAGATTGGCTGAAAGAGAACGGTGAGAACGACAGTTTTGAGTGAGAACGGCGAGAAGGAGAAGAGAACGATTGGGGCTCAGATTGGGGCTCAAATTAGGGCTCAGATTGGGTGAAAGAGGAACAGTTTTGAGTTTTAGGTGTTTTGATGAGAAAGGGTTTAGTTGGTACTTGGTACTCATTTAGGTTTTGGCTCTATTAATTTTTATTTTGGCTCCATTAAAATTTGTTTTTGCCTCCATTGAAAAAATTTGGATTTTATCTCAATTTATTTTTTTTTTACCTCCATTGAAAAAATCAACCAGCTGCACTCGCCGTCTAACCAGTCGCGCCGTCGAACCCGAGCTGCACTCACCGTCGTTCTCACCGTTCTCGCACCACTGGTAATTTCTTGAACCACCATTCTGTTCTCGCACCACTGTTTTGAGTTCTGATAAGTGACTGCTGTAAAGATTTGAGAAATTTTCCAACCTCAAACACGAGCATCGATTTGGTAATCGATTGTATCAAATTCTAAAAACTCTGAGCCAAAATAAGTCGATTTGGAAGTTAATTGAAATCCCTGTATGGTCAGTATCTTCAAAAACAATCGACTTGGAAATCGCTGCTGCTATGAGAAGTTTTTCTGAACTGATATGGAAATCGATTTGGACATCGATTTATCCATTAAACGTTTACTTAAGAAATCGATTTGGGAATCGATTTGAAATGTGACTGTTGCAAAAAATAACTAGCCGTTGGAGGGAGTTGTAACGGAAACCTTTCATTTCCCTCCAATAATGGTAACAAAATCGATTGGACAATCGATTATGTGTACACAAATGTGAAATAACATCGATTGAGAAATCGACTCTGAACAATTATATATAAATCCCTAAATCGATTTCTCAACCCATTTTCACTATCAATTCACATTTTTCACTATCTATCTCTCCCAAACTCGAATTCTCTGTGCATCAATCCTTCTCAAATCTTCTCAAACCACTCAAATTTCCAAAATCTCTACAATGGCAAGAGTAAAGCAGACTAGTGAGAAACCACAATCACTACAAGAAAACAGACATATACCTACAGAAGCTTATAATGACAAAATTAAAAACTGTAGGTATAGACAATCTATCCCCATAGATAAATTAATTTTTGTTGGTATAGGTGTCTTATACCTTTCAGTGACATAAATTTGTCACTAATTGTTATAATTACACACTTAAATCTGTGGTTATAGACATCAAAATTGAAAAATATATATTTTTTTAAAGGAGCCAAAATATTAAATTGTTTGTGAAAATAAAATTGTACAAAACTTTCACGATTTAAGTCAAAAAAACATTTAATGGAGGCAAAATCCTAATTTTTTTAATGCACCAAATTTCAGTAGAGCCAAAATCTTAATTTTTTCAATGGAGGTAAAAAAAATATAAATAGAGATAAAATCCAATTTTTTCAATGGAGGCAAAAACAAATTTTAATGGAGCCAATAAAAAAATAATAGAGCCAAAACCTAAATGAGTATCAAGTACCAACTAAACCTTTCTCATCAAAACACCTAAAACTCAAACTGTTCCTCTTTCACCCAATCTGAGCCTAATTTGAGCCCAATCTGAGCCCCAATCGTTCTCTTCTCCTTCTCGCCGTTCTCACTCAAAAGCTGTCGTTCTCACCGTTCTCTTTCAGCCAAATTTCAGTAGAGCCAAAATCTTAATTTTTTCAATGGAGGTAAAAAAAATAATTGAGATAAAATCCAAATTTTCAATGGAGGCAAAAAACAAATTTTAATGAGCCAAATAAAAATTATAGAGCCAAAACCTAAATGAGTACCAAGTACCAACTAAACCCTTTCTCATCAAAACACCTAAAACTCAAAAGTGTTTCCTCTTTCACCCAATCTGAGCCCTAATTTGAGCCCCAATCTGAGCCCCAATCGTTCTCTTCTCCTTCTCGCCGTTCTCACTCAAAACTATCGTTCCTCACCGTTCTCTTTCAGCCAATCTGAGCCCTAATCTGAGCCCCAATCGTTGTCTTCTCCTTCTCGCCGTTCTCACTCAAAACTGCCGTTCTCGCCGTTCTCGCCGTCAATCAACTAGCTGCACTCGCCGTCGAACCAGTCGTGCCGTCGAACCCGAGCTGCACTCACCGTCGTTCTCACCGTTCTCGCACCACTGGTAATTTCTTGAACCACCATTCTGTTCTCGCACCACTGTTTTGAGTTCTGATAAGTGACTGCTGTAGAGACATAGCTAGAATTGTTTGTATGTATGTATAAATTGAGTTTACAGATAAAGTTTGTGAATGAATGACATGTGAACAAGCCTTGCTGTTAATTTGTTCTGAATTACAAAACTCCTAACTAAATTTATGTCAGTTCCATCAATATGGTTCCGCAAAAATTGAATGTTATTCTTGCAAGTTCATATGGGCATAAGAAAAATGTAGAAGTGTCATTGTATAGGTGCTACTTATAAGCCTCATGAAATGAATGACATCCAAGATTATTATGTATCATAGGATAATTGTTGGTGAATCTGTACTGAGGATGATCAAGTATTTTTAATTAGTTGTATTGAATCGATTTGCCTGATACTTGTGCTCCAAATAATAATTGCAATTGCAATGTTCGGGGGCAATTACGTATTAAGAACATCTAATATCGATCTGATTTATATCCTATGTAGTATGTGCCATTTGTTGTATATTGCTATTGTTTGTGTCATAAGTCATATAACATAGTTAAGATCGCGGTACATTAATTTATACTTTGGGTTTGAACATGGGTGCAATTGCTATGTTACTAAAAAGATGCACAGCAAACTAGGCGTATGATTTGATTGTATGTATCTAACGTGTTATCTAATAATGTAGGTATACTTAGTACTTAATATAACTCAAATTTTTTAATGTTAAATGAATATATTGATATTCTGAATCAAGTGCTTAACACACTATTATGTGCATTGTGTCTAGCTATAAGAATAGCCATTACTGAATTACATTTATTTTCCGATCATATAGAGAATTGGATAGTTATTTGATATACCATCTAATTTAATTGTTTACCCTAGATTATGTTATACCATAGATTTGATGTTATATGTTGAATACTACATGTTCTTGAATTGAATTTTAAGATTATTAACATTTAGGACTTGCACATCCATATTCAGTCCATTTTCCCCACTGGATACTTAATGGATGTGTGATATTACACGAAGTAAGGCTATATTCGAGGAGTTAGATGCACAATATTCTTGAATGTTGTGCACTTCAAAAATTCAAATCTATGTCGCTATGTAATGTGCCATATGGAATCAGAACACTTGTCACTATTATTCTTCTATCGTATGTGATTATCTTACACTGAACAGAGACACATCGTGGAGTTTCTTAGAGGCTATAGACAATGGCATATATATGGTGAAAAACCTAGAACTTCAACGTTACGCGCTTCATCAAACATTGATGTAATGTATATGAAATGGAGCATGACATGGAACTAGATTAGTCTTTTCGTCGTCTCATGATGTATTTGGATTCCTTCATTCTATCTATGTAAAGAGCCAATATGTGTGTGAAGGTGATCCAAGGATTGCTCCAGAAGTTAGATAGAAAACTCTAAATTTTACGAATTGTAAGGAGAATGAGCCAATGCTTTACCCCAACGTAAGAAGTATCAGCAAGCTATCAATTTATGGTACAGTTTGTACATTTAAAGTGTCTTCAAATGGGTGAGTGACAAGTCATATCTCCATGTTGCAGATGATTTACTAAGAGATGCCTTTACCAAAAGAAAATGTTTTGGCAAAAAGTCATATTAAAACTAAAAAGATTGTTTTTTCAGGATTAGGTTTGCGGGTAATGAGAAGATCCATGCTTGTTCCAATGATTGCATATTATATTGGGATAAATATGTCAAATATGAAGTATGTCCAAAGTGTAGTACGTCAATGGTGGAAAACAACAAATGAAGACGTACCAACGGTAATGAAAAATGGAGATTCTGAGGAGGCGAAAGAAGATACCAGCAAAGATCTTCGATGGTTCCATTGAAACCAAGTTGCTAAAGGTTATACATGTCCTCCAAATGTTGCAGAATCAATGAGAGGCACCATCGACAAGTAGATTGAATATGGTTTTAGGCATCCAGCTGATATCCCTTGTTGGAAGAATTTTGACGCTCGATATCCAACATTTTCGTTAAGTCCTCGTAATGTTCGATTAGGATGGCTTCAGATGGTTTCAATCTTTCAAGACATGAGTATTACTGCATTGACACTATGGCCCTGTCATTCTAGAATTCTTACAATCTTCCTCCTTGGATGTGCTGAAATCATACCATACTTCATGCTTATTACACTAATTCATTCATTGGTACCAAAAGGTCCTGGATATATAACTTGACCATTATCTGCACTGACCTGTATAGTACAAGATGTTGCAAGAGTTATGGGATGATGGAATTGACAACATTTGATGCCTATAAGCAAGGGTAGAGACATTTCAGTACTTCGTGCAGCATATGAGATGTGGACTATTAATGACTTTCCAGCATATGCTATACGTTGTCTGCGATGGTAGTAACAAAGGTCAATATGCTATGACCATGTTGTGTGGTGGTGAGACTACGCTCGCAGTGGTTACGTCATGGTAAGATAAATTCTTTGCTACATGGGCATCATCGTGTGGTGTGTGTCTCATATCCAAACATATTAAGTGTGAGATTGAATAGTAGGTGATATTGATGGTCACACGAGAGCTAGAGGATCCCTCCTAAAAGACTTGTATGGGATTGATGATTTTTCAGACAATCAGTGATGAATGTCCAGAGGGAGAAACAATAGTCCCTAGCAAATGGAGCACAACCTTGGAATAAAGAAGAGCATATGGTCTTCACGATCGCCTTATTGCAATACTAATGTATTGACGTCATAAATCTTGATGTGATGCACTATTGAAAAGACACGTATGTGATCAACTATGGTACATTGTTTAAATCCAAGAGGAAAATCCAAAGATAATTATAAGGGCCGAGCTGAATCTTGTAGATATGGGCATAAAGAAGTATGCTCCATCCTCCAACCAAGTCCTAATTATATACTACAACCGTTTGCCTAGAGCATGCTATCAAATGACTAACGAAAGAAAGGAATATTTCCTAAGCATTCTCATGAATGTAAAAACTCCAGATCGACAATGTTCATCTTAAACCCGACATCCCACGTTGTGTGCATGTCAAGCAACACAAGATGTGTTGCTGATTAATATAAGTAAAGCTATCTGATTGTCATAACGTTTTGATGCAAGAGCTTCGATGGATTCCAGTAGCTAGTTACGGGTTCATGTCCAGATAAAGTCACTTCAATGTTAGTTGATCTTTGCAATTTCTTTAATGTGGAATTTCTATCAACAATTGGAGTCTCAAATAGTTACACACTTTGTCAGTTGGAAACACTTTTTCCTTCCTTCATTTTTTACTGTTATGATGCATTTGTAAATTCCATTTTGGCAGCACGAAGCCCAAGTTGCTGGACCGGTACAATATCGATGGATGTATCCGATTGAGAGGTATGTATGTTTATAAAAATTGGTTTAATTAAAAGTGTTAAACAAGTTTTTTTGGATGTTGAGAACATAAATATTTTAAATTTTCTTCACTTTCAGGTTTCTTCTTACTCTTAAGTCCTTTGTACGTAATAGAGCCCATCCAGAAGGATCAATTGCAGAGGGATTTTTGGCCAATGAATGTTTGACGTTTTGTTCGCAATATCTATCTGGGGTAGAAACTAGGTTCAATAGACCTAACAGAAATGACGATGAAGTCTCTGGAAGGCCATTAGGGATAAAGAAACAACAAAAGTTACGATTAGGGAAGAGGAAGAAAGTGAGTAGAACTAAACTTGACAAGAAAGAGTTAGCACAGGCACATAGATATGTGCTTTCTAATTGTGATGCAGTTGCTCCATTTATAGAGTAAGTCACATATCATATTTCAATTTTATACAATTGAAATTTTTATTACATTTTATTTTAACTCTATTACTGTTACTTTTAGAGAACACATTTTACATCTTAAGAGACAGTGTCGACCACGACGATTGACACAAGTTGAAATTGACAAGCAACATGGTCAAAAATTTATTGAGTGGTTTAAACTCAGGGTGAGCATATAATAATTTAATTATTTAAATTTTACTGATTGTTTTTATATATAAACTTACTATATTTCATGAAATATTTTAGGTCCAGCGTATGGATGAACAAAAGAGCTCAGAAGTTACTCATGAACTTAGATGGTTATCCCGTGGACCATCTGAGGTAGTAAGAAGATACACAGGTTATGCGATTAATGGTTTTAGATTCCACACAAAGAAGAGAGAGAGATTTTTGAAAACACAAAATAGTGGAGTTGTTGTAAAGACAAAGACCTCAACAGATGAAATTAATTACTATGGGGCAATAACTGATATACTGCTGTTGGATTATTCTGGAAAGTACAAGTTTGTGTTATTTAAATGTGATTGAGTTGATATTAATAAAGGTATCAAGAAAGATAAGTTTGGTATGACGCTTGTCAATTTCAAATTTTTAAAACATACTGGGAAAAATATTTGTGATGACCCATTTGTGTTTGCATCACAAGCTAAAAGGTGTTTTATATATATGATGAGAGAAACAAGGATTGGCTTGTTGTTCTCAATGCAAAAGTTAGAGATATCTATGATATGGGTGATGAGGAATCTAATGAAATTGAAGAAATTCATGGGCAACTAATGGGCGATACAAGTGAAGCTACTCAAAATGTTAATGATTTGGTTAGGCTTCAAGTTGAAGACGATAATGATTTTTTTGAAGTTGTTGATGTTGATAATATGGATGATGATGAAGATAATGAAGATGATGAGGAAGACGAATGAAGTGTGTTCTAATTGTGCATGATTTTATACATTATGTTTTTATTATACTTTTAGATTTGTCTATGTTTTTCTTATACTTTTAGATTTGTCTATGTTTTTTGACTTTTGTCCAAGTTACTCATTTATAATTTTGTGTTAGAGAAGCAATGGCTCGAAGAAGAAAGTTAAATATTCGACATCGAGCAAGTGATAATGAAGGAATTCAGATTCAGTCTACTTCAAATAATACAAACTCAACCAATGTAGAAGGAAGTAATGTTGCAGAAACTCGTTCTAGTCCTTGTCATGCAGAAGGTGTCATACGTGAGTCTGTAGAATCTCACTCAATTCCCTCTGATATAGAAGTTGAAGAAGAACAAATTGAAAAAGGTATTAATTATATATTCTTTGTTTTGAAGTTTTATTTATATTATTTTTATTATGACTTATATGCACACATAATGTTATTGTCCTTTTGTTTTGTTTGTAGAAGTAGAGCCTAAACGGGCTAGAGGTCCTACAAAAATGTTAGATGTATGGGAAATGGAACATGGTGATTTAATAATCGTTAATTTGGACAAATATGGTCGACCCATTGGTGAGGAAGGGACAACTCTAACTCGTTTCATTGGTAGCGTAGCTAGAAGGTATCAATATGCTCCTATCAACTACAAGTCATGGAAAGTTATGCCAAATGATTACAAAGAAGAAATGTTGAAATTAATAGAGGTATTATGATTATTCTTTTAACTAATATAACATTTTTTTAAGAAGTCAATTGAGATGTACAATTAACATGTTTTTTAGTTTTTGTGCTCTAACATGTTTGATGTACAATGATGATGTTAGGAATATTTGATGGATTAACAATTTATAATTATACTTATAGTTTAAGAATATAGATGTTTAGCACACTCAAACTACATCATAACATGTTGATAACTGTAAGAATACATTTAACTAATATAACATGTTTCTTTAACATCTCTTATTGTGTAGAGTAAATTTGAGTTTGTTCCTCCAATAAATGACTTAACAAGAGAAATGTTAAAATCTGAGCTGAATGAGAAATGGAGGCAATGGAAGGGTGATCTAAAGTCAATGGCATATAACCCTACTAAAACAGAAGAAGAAGTTGCATCTCTTGTACCAGATGATAGGGTTGACCCAAATCAATATCGTGGTTTGGTTCATCATTGGTTTTCTGATGAAGGACAAGTAAGTCGTATATATTATGAGTAATATATTAAAGAGTTTATTATTAAGACTAATATTTTATTTCAATTGCAGAAAATAAGTAAAATTAATAGGCAAAATCGTGCTAAATTTGAAGATGTTCATTGTATGGGTTCAAAAAGTATCCCAAAGTTTATTGATGAGAAGGTTTATTTCTATTTCTATTTTTATGGCTTTAATTTAAATTAAAAATGAAATGCATTTAACTTATTTATTTGGTTGTAGATAAAAAAGGGAAAAGGAGTGTTGCCTGGACGTAAAGAGATTTACATTGATACCCGTACTCGTAAAGATGGAACAATTGTCAATGAAAAGGCTGCAAAATTGATTGTAAGTTTTGATAATAATTAAACGGTACCAATATATAAAATGTGTATAAATTAAGTTTGACAAAGTGCTGAATTTTATTTTCAAATGTATGATGATTGTATTGGATTTTTACTTGACCATTTAGGAGATTTTGTATTTGTTAGCCTATATGCAATGTTGAAGTTTTTTAATTGGATCTTATTGTAGTACTACATGCTTTGAATGTCAATTTCAATTTGGTATTTTCAATCATTAATAATTTTTATTTTATTTTTTAGGAAGAACTAAAAAAACATAATAATGAGGCTGGAACTTCTCAATCAACCCA